>JBBPBX010034668.1:0-32494 GCA_038048925.1 Garcialebias charrua
GATGGTTTGTAGTTTGTGATGGTCTGTATTCCCTGCCACAGACTGCGTGTATCCCTGCTGTCCTTGAAACGGTGAGCTATTTTCCCGGAATACTGCCTCTTTGCCTTTCTGATGCCCCAGTCCAGGTTGTTTCTGGCTGCCCTCAGGCCCACCTGATCTCCCGCTTTGAAGGCAGCATTCCTGGCTTTCAGGAGTCTGTGAACCTCAGCTGTCAGCCATGGCTTCTGGTTAGCCCGAACAGTGATGGTTTTAAGGTTGGTTACATCATCAATGCACTTGGTGATGTATGAACATACAGTGTCTGAGTACTCCTGGAGACATGTGGTGTTGTTTGTGGTAGCAGCTTCTTTGAACATACTCCAATCTGTGGTGTCAAAACAGTCCTGGAGTGCCTCTGAAGACCCCTCTGGCCACACTCGTATCTGCTTGCGGACTGGTTTTGTGACTTTCACCAGTGGCCTGTATGCTGGCTTTAGCATAACACAGATATGGTCAGAAGCACCAATGTGGGGGAGGGGGATGGCTCTGTAGGAATTTTTCATGGTGGTGTAAACCTGGTCCAGGGTGTTGTTTCCTCTTGTTGCAAAGTTTATGTTTCTGTATGTTTTTGGAAGAACACTCTTTAAATCTGCTTGGTTGAAATCACCAGCCGTGATGAGAAAAGCATCAGGGTGGGCTGTTTGTTGCTCACTGATGTGCACATATAGTTCATTTAGTGCCTCACCTCTATCTTTGCTGTTGGAGCTTGGAGGGATATATACAGCAACAATCATAACAGCTGTAAACTCCCTCGGTAAGTAGAACGGTCTGCATTTAATAGTCATAAACTCCACAAAAGGTGAGCAGTGTTTGTAGACCACAGCAGCATCACGACACCATGCGTTGTTGATGTAAAATTATAAGACAAAGTCGTGATGAAAAGTTGTATTTATAACGGTTTCAAACAGTTGATTGTCCCTGATGAACACTAAAGGTCCGTAAAGTTACTGTGAGCTTACAGGAGCATTTCAAACTATTCTGACTAAATAAAAGACTTTCCAAGGATTTCTGGTCTTTGTCAGGAACATCTGTGGTTATTGACAGCAACAAAATAAAACATTAAACTGTGGAGCTGATTTTAGACCATCAAAGGGTTAAATGAATGAAACATATATAACTGAATAAATTGTGAAGTATCAGGGAATGATTTTAGTTGGACAAACAGAGAAAACCTCCAACAGCTGCAGTGAACTGACCTCAGAACCTCCAGTCTACAGTTTGGACTCTCCAGGAAACCACAGAGTTCCTTCACTCCAGAGTCAGACAGCTGGATGTTCTCACTCAGGTCCAGTTGTGTCAGATGGGAGGGGTTGGACATCAGAGCTGAGACCAGATAAGAACAGCTGATCTCTGACAACCTGCAGCGCTCCAATCTGAATAAAGAATAAAAGATGTGAGCTGAAGCAACAGGATGCAGGTTCAAACTGAAATATGAACTAAATGATTGAAGTGGACAGAATTAGTTTTACTGGATGTCAGAGACACAAAAACTGAATCCATTCAAGGCCTAGCATTCCTTGAAGGAATGCATATCACCCGCCACCTTTCATCCCACAGTTTGACACTAAGATCATCTTGTTATGAGAAACTTGTAGCGTTTTGGTCAAACCTTGTAAATAACGTTATGAACCATCTCATGTGACATTCTGAGATCTCAACTGGTCTGTTACAGCTCAGTCTGGCTGGTGGACCACTCTCAGCTACTACCACTACACATGTTAGATCAGGACAACAAGGAGGGGTTGTTTGTTTTTATTATGAAACACAAAAATTAATTTCAATTATCTTCTTCTTCTTTCGGTTTTTCTCTTTTCAGAGGTCGCCACAGCGAGTCATCCTCCTCCACCTCACTCTGTCCTCTGCATCCTCTGTCCTCACTCCAACTACCTTCATGTCCTCTCTAACTGCATCCATATATCTCCTCTTTGGCCTTCCTCTGTGTCTTTTTCCTGGCAGCTGCATTTCTAACATCCTTCTACCAATATACCCACTGTCCCTCCTCTGGACATGTCCAAACCATCTCAGTCTGGCCTCCCTAACTTTATCTCCCAGTTGTTCAACATGTGCTGTACCTCTGATGATCTCATTCCTGATCTTATCCATCCTTGTCACTCCTAAGGAGAACCTCAGCATCTTCATTTCTGCTACTTCCAGTTCTTTCTCCTGTCTTTTTGTCAATGACACTGTCTCCAGACCATACAACATAGCTGGTCTCACCACTGTCTTGTAAACTTTTCCTTTGACCTTTGCTGACACCTTTTTGTCACAAATCACTCCTGAAACTTTTCTCCATCCACTCCATCCTGCCTGGACTCTCTTCTTCACCTCTTTACCACATTCCCCATTTTCCTGGACAGTGGACCCCAAGTACTTGAAGTCCTGCACCTTTGTGACCTCTGCTCCTTGTAGCCTCACTGTTCCACTGGCCTCCCTCTCATTCACACACATGTACTCTGTCTTACTACGGCTGACTTTCATTCCTCTTCTTTCAAGTGAATACCTCCACCTCTCCAAGTTCTCTTCCACCTGTTCCCTGTTCTCACCACATATCACAATGTCATCTGCAAACATCATAGTCCATGGGACAATGTCATCTGCAAACATCATAGTCCATGGGGATTCCTGCCTGACCTCATCTGTTAGTCGGTCCATCACCAGAGCAAACAAGAAGGGGCTCAGAGCCGATCCTTGATGCAATCCCACCTCCACCTTGAAGCTATCTGTCACTCCCACAGCACATCTCACCACTGTCCTGCTGTCCTCATACATGTCCTGTACCAGTCTAACATACTTTTCTGCCACTCCAGATTTCCTCATGCAATACCACACCTCCTCTCTTGGCACCCTGTCATATGCTTTTTCTAAATCCACAAACACACAATGGAGTTCTTTCTGACCCTCTCTGTACTTCTCTATCAACATCCTCAAAGCAAAGATGGCATCTGTGGTGCTCTTTCTTGGCATGAAACCATACTGCTGCTCACAGATAGTCACATCTTGTCTAAGTCTTGCTTCCACAACTCTCTCCCAGATCTTCATTGTGTGGCTCATCAACTTAATTCCCCTGTAGTTGCTACAACTCTGTACATCACCCTTGTTCTTAAAAATGGGAACCAGCACACTTCTTCTCCATTCTTCAGGCATTTTCTCACCCTCAAATATTCCATTAAATATTTGAGTCAAAAACCTCACTGCCATCTCTCCAAGACATTTCCAAACCTCCACTGGTATGTCATCAGGTCCTACTGCCTTCCCCTTCTTCATTCTTTTCAGAGCTTTCCGGACTTCACCCTCACTAATCTTTCCCACTTCCTGGTCCACAGTTTCTATGACCTCCACTCTTCTTTCTCTTTCATTCTCTTCATTCATTAGCTCCTCAAAGTAATCCTTCCATCTTCCCATCACACTCTCCTCACTTGTTAGAACATTCCCATTCCCATCTTTAATAAGCCTAACCTGCTGCACATCCTTTCCAGCCTGATCCCTCTGTCTTGCCAATCGGTACAAGTCCTTCTCGCCCTCTTTAGTGTCCAGTCTCCCATACAACTCATTGTACGCCCTCTGCTTTGCCTTAGCTACTTCCCTCTTTGCTCTATGTCCCATCTCCTTATATTCCTGTCTCCTCTCTTCAGTCCTCTCACTGTCATATTTCTTCTTGGCTAATCTCTTTCTTTGAATGGCGTCCTGCACTTCACTATTCCACCACCAGGTTTCCTTATCATCCATTCTCTGTCCAGATGACACACCAAGTACCTTCCTACCTGTCTCTCTAATTACTGTTGCTGTAGTAGCCCAGTCACTTGGAAGCTCTTTCTTACCACCCAGAGCCTTTAACAGCTCGTCTCTGAATTTCTCACAACATTCTTCCTTCTTTAGCTTCCACCATTTGGTCTTCTTCTCTGATTTTACTCTTTTTCTCTTCTTCGCAACAACAGTCATTCTACACACAACCATCCGATGCTGTCTGGCCACGCTCTCCCCTGCCACAACCTTACAGTCTCCAATCTCCCTCAGGTTTCCTCTTCTACACAGAATGTAGTCGACCTGTGTACTCCTTCCTCCACTCTTATAGGTCACTCTATGTTCCTCCCTCTTTTGGAAATAGGTATTGACTATAGCCATTTCCATTCTCTTGGCAAAATCCACCACCATCTGTCCTTCCTGGTTTCTTTCCTTGACACCAAACCTACCCATCACTTCCTCATCCCCTCTGTTTCCTTCACCAACATGTCCATTCAGGTCTGCTCCAATCACCACTCTTTCCTCCCTGGGAATACTCTCTATCACTTCATCCAAATCTTTCCAAAATTTATCTTTCTCCTCCCCATCACATCCAACCTGTGGAGCATAACCACTGACTATGTTTAGCATCAGACCTTCTACTTCTACCTTCAGACACATCACCCTATCTGACACTCTCTTCACCTCTACTACATTCTTTGCCAACTCCTCCTTCAGGACCACCCCTACTCCATTTCTCTTTCTATCCACACCATGGTAAAACAGTTTGAACCCTGCTCCAATACTGCGAGCCTTGCTGCCCTTCCACTTGGTCTCTTGGACACATAAAACATCTACCTTTCTTCTCTGCATCATGTCAGCCAGCTCTCTACCTTTGCCTGTCATTGTCCCCACATTTAGAGTTGCAACCCTCAGTCCTACATTCTTCACTTTCCTCCTCTCCCTCTGTCTCCTGACACGTTTTCCTCCTCGGCGTCTTCGACTAACAGTAGTACAATTTCCGCCGGCACCCTGTTTGTCAACAGCACCGGTGGCGGACGTTGTTAACCCGGGCCTCGACCGATCCGGTATGGTTTCACTTTGATGAACTCGCATTATGGTTTTGGCAAGTGTTTTAGATCGGATGCCATTCCTGACACAACCCTCACCATTTACCCGGGCTTGGGACTGGCACAAGAGATACACTGGCTTGTGCTCTCTCGTGGCTGGTTTACAAAAATTAATTTCAATAACGAGTTATTTTTATGGTCTACAAGAGCAGCAACAGTCCACAATACATCCATCCATCTTCTTCCGCTTATCCGGGGTCGGGTCGCGGGGGTAGCAGCCTAAGTAGGGAGGCCCAGACTTCCCTCTCCCCAGCCACTTGGAGCAGCTCCTCCGGGGGAATCCCAAGGCGTTCCCAGGCCAGCCGAGAAACATAGTCCCTCCAGCGCGTCCTGGGTCTTCCTCTGGGTCTCCTCCCGGTGGGACATGCCCGGAACACCTCACCAGGGAGGCGTCCAGGAGGCATCCTAACCAGATGCCCGAGCCACCTCAACTGGCTCCTCTCGATGTGGAGAAGCAGCGGCTCTACTCCGAGTCCCTCCCGGATGACTGAGCTTCTCACCCTATCTCTAAGGGAGAGTCCAGCCACCCTGCGGAGAAAACTCATTTCAGCCGCTTGTATCCGAGATCTTGTTCTTTCGGTCATAACCCAAAGCTCATGACCATAGATGAGGGTGGGAACGTAGATCGATCGGTAAATTGAGAGCTTTGCCTTTTGACTCAGCTCTCTCTTCACCACGACAGACCGGTACAGCGCCCGCTTCACTGCGGACGCTGCACCTATCCGCCTATCGATCTCACGCTCCAGTTTTCCCTCATTCGTGAACAAGATCCCGAGATACTTAAACTCCTCCACTTGGGGCAGGACCTCCTCCCCGACCCGGAGAGGGCATGCTACCCTTTTCCGGCTCAAGACCATGGCCTCGGATTTGGAGGAACTGATCCTCATCCCGGCCGCATCACACTCGGCTGCAAACCGCTCCAGTGAAAGTTGTAAATCACGAACTGATGAAGCCAGTAGGACCACAATACATGTGTTAGTAAAATATCAGAGTAATGAAAAGCCAAAGCATGAATTCCTTCAGACAGCCATCCTGAATTTATGTAACTTTAACTTTATGACTGTTTGTGTTCTTTAGGGGAAACATCAACCACCTTACAGAAATTATTCAAAACACTCATGTTTTATTATTTGATTCATGAATTAGTCAAAATTTTTGAACTTTCTCAGCTTGAAATGAAAATATCTCATTTAAATAATAAAATTGTTTTAGACAACTTTGGATTACAAACACTCCACATTTCAGGTTTTTTGTTTATTTGTTGTTCAATTGGGAGTGGTGGCGCAAAGGTTAAGACGGTGAGCTTGTGATCTGAAGATCACTGGTTCAAGCCCTGTCACACCTGTCTCCACCCTCATCTGCCCCACTCTGGGCCCTTGAGCAAGGCCCTTAAAGGTCCACTGACATGATGTTTGAACTATGCATAAAATTGCTCAACATATATATGTTGTATCATTCAACTATGTTCGTTTGTACAAGCAAAATGATAAATCAATTTAAGTTTGATTTAAAAATGATTTTAAACTTTGCGTCGTGTTTATTCACGGGAAATCCGATTACATGCAAATGCAACATCTGTGACGTAGTATTGGGTAGAGGGCTCTTTACATATTAATGGCGGACAATTTAAAACCCGACGAATTTAGCAACCTAAGTGAAGATTTGAGCTATTTGTCTTCAGTTTGGGAAGCCGAAAATAGTTTGGGTGATGGAACAAGAAACAGCAGGATCTAATTTAGGTCTGCAGCCGTATGAGACTTACCGTTCAGGTGGAGCGAGGGGGGGTCCGAGTGGTGCAGCTTTGTTTTGTCCATTCTTGACGAAGTATTTCATCTTTTGGGAAAGTGAAAAGGCTCACTTGTTCACTGATGATATTAGAACACCCAAATGCGACACAACGTAACGGCATTTTTCAAGTAAAAAAAAAAAGGCGATCTGCAGATAGACGCAGACTGACAAGCCCAATGCTACGTCACAGATGTTGCATTCGAGTGTAATCAAATTTCCCGTGAATAAACACGGCGCGAAGGTTGAAATCACTTTTAAATTTAAATTAAATTGATTTATCATTTTGCTTGTACAAATAAACATAGTTGAATGATACAACATATGTATGTTGAGCAATTTTATGCATAGTTCAAACATCATATCAGTGGACATTTAACCCACACCATCTGCTCCCCCGGGAACCCTAGATATCAGCTCTCTGCTCCACACAGAGGGCTGTGGTAGCTCGGTGGTCTGTGGTTGTGTCAGGAACGGCATCCGGCATAAAAACAATTGCCAAATCTTCGTGCGACTAGTTCACTGTGGCAACCCCTGAAGAAGGGAGAAGTCGAAAGAAAAAGAAGAAAAAAAAAGTTGTTAAATTGAACAAAAATATATTTTATGTCAGTTTGTGGGTAAAGAAATTTTCCTCTTTTAATTTGTCCAAAAGTATTTTTTGTTAATTTTTTTAAAGATTTCAGTTGAAAGTTTTTGAAGACGGTCCAGCCCCCCGGACCCTCCAGAACCGTTAGCTGAAAATTATGCTGTGTTTTTGTTAAATGTGCACGTGTTGCTCGGTGGCAGTGATGGCATAGTTACATTGAAAAAGTAACTTAGTTAAGTTACTGATTAGTCCTTGGGAAAAGTAACTTAGTTAAGTTACTGATTACTTGATTTGGAAAGTAACTAAGTTAGATTACTAAGTTACTTTATTAGTTACTTTCAGCAGCCGCTGACAAGAACCCTCTGTCACAATACATAAAAAATTTAAATGTTTTAATAAAATAATTACTAATAAATATTCAAAAAACAAAATACAGTAGTCTTTCTTGACTTCACTAAACAAATAATATTTTTACAAAAAAGACTTATAAAATGTTTATTTTGAAAATGTGTCAAGTAAACAATACGTTTGTATGAAAATAAATAAAAGCATGAGCCACTGGCCAAAAGGATGGTCCAGCACAGAAGATCAACATCATCAGGTCAGGACTCTGTGGTCTACACTCATCTCCAGGTCAGAGGTCACTCTTTCAGGGATGAAGATGTTCACATCCTTGATAGAGAGGAACAATGGTTTGAGAGAGGAGTAAAGGAGGCCATCTTTGTGAAAAGAAACCATCCATCATTAAACAGAGGTGGAGGCCTCCGGGTTCAACTGTCCCCCTCTTACAATGCTGTTATTGCTAGTATCACTCAGCCCTCTGTGAATAGCAAACAACCATCAGGGTGCTGCTAACTATCCATTGTTAGGCTGATGGTCCGTGAGCAGCTGGTTTCAGCTGTCAGCAGCAAACTGGTTCATCCACTGTGAGAGGGTGCTACAGTATTTATAAGATTGAGATGAATACAGCATCTCAGACTGAGGAAGTCTTTTGGACAAAAGATAAAACGTTTCTACAATTTTTTTTGTTCTGTTTTGTTTTTTGAATGTCCAGAGGACCAGACTTAGCATTTTTAGATTTTTCTACCTGGATTATTGAGCATGCATCAGGGTCATCATCACACGCTTCTTAGCTGCAGGTGGATGTCCCTCAAGAGGAAAAAGACAGCTGCTTCCTCTGTCTCAGACTGGAAATAACACAAACAGGTAAAAAAATAAAAATAGTTAATAAGATTATCATTTTAAATTAAAAAGGTTAATTATTAATAAAAGAACAATACCTCTTCTTGTGGTTGGATCTCTCGGTCATCATCAGGGCAGGGATTTATTCAGCTCCAGGACTTGTTGACATCAGTTTTTTCATAAAGTGATTAACTTTTTGGCTGGTGTTGACATGATGGACGTGATGGAAGACGTTTTAGAGACGCTCAGTTAATTTAAAGCCTGCACAGCAACAACAACATTTCAGACGTAGATCCAGAGCTTTAAAATGTCCTACAGTTTGTGTTATTGACTGATCTGACCTACCTGAAGGCTGTTTTAATGCTGCTGCTGCTCTGTTAGCAGTGTTTACAAGCTGCTCCTCGTTCACGTTCGGATCACGTCGTTAAGTCCGTTCAAGTTAGACGTGTTGTCTGCTGCAGATCCAGTCTCCGTGAAACAAAGTCCACACACCGTTTTGGATGTGCGCTCGTGTTTTTAACAAGTCACAACGTTCCCAAACAAACAGGAGACCGCAGCGAGATGCTAAACCTAGCTTAATGCTAACGTGTGCTACAAGACACCGGGCGGTCGCATAGACTGACGTCACTCCTGTCTTTTTTTTTATCGCTCCCCCCGAGACGCATTGGCGAAATAAAATTAAATTACAGTACTACAGAAAATGACAAATAACTAAGTAACGCACAATAATTTGGAGAAAGTAACTTTAATCTGATTACTGCAGTTTGAAAAGCAAAGCGTTAGATTACTAGTTACTGAAAAAAGTGGTCCGACCAGAGTAACGCGTTACTGACATCACTGCTCGGTGGTCACACATGGAGGTTTTGTTTTCCTGAAAGTGTCCTCGTGCACGACACCAGTTTGTGTTTCATTAGTTCTTCTACTGAAGCAGATGTTTTAGCAGCTGCTGCAGCCGCTGCATCAACTATTGACGTCCTGCTTTGGGGGAAGCCAACAGGAGTCAGACGTTCTGAGCTGAGGAGCGCACGATTCTTCAGCCTGCATGCACGTGGAACAGCTTCTCATACTAAATGTTGACTTGTGCACAATAAAAGTGTCTTTTTGCTCTTTACACTCCAACTAAAACTATTTTGTGGGACGAGACGAGACTCGGCAGCAGCGTCCAGCTGGGAACAACGCAGCACTTCCAGGGTACGTTGAAGTCTGTCCCGGTAATCTTTACAGAGGTTTACACATGGAACAAGGAAAACTTCACCAAGTCAGCTAATACAACAATTAAAAGTACAGAGATGAAGGTCAGAAACATTACTGATAGCAATGTTTTATGATGAGACAAAGATGTGATGAAAAGTTGTATTTATAACAGTTTCAAACAGCTGATTGTCCCTGATGAACACTAAAGAGCCGTAAAGTTACTGTGAGCTTACAGGAGCATTTCAAACTATTCTGACTAAATAAAAGACTTTACAAGGATTTTTAGTCTTTGTCAGGAACATCTGTGGTTATTGACAGCACCAAAATAAAACATTAAAATGTGGGGCTGATTTTAGACCATCAAAGGGTTAAATGAATGAAACATTTATAACTGAATAAATTGTGAAGTATCAGGGAATGATTTTAGTTGGACAAACATAGAAAACCTCCAACAGCTGCAGTGAACTGACCTCAGAACCTCCAGTCTACAGTTTGGACTCTCCAGGAAACCACAGAGCTCCTTCACTCCAGAGTCAGACAGATGGTTCTGACTCAGGTCCAGTTGTGTCAGATGGGAGGGGTTGGACTTCAGAGCTGAGACCAGAGAAGAACAGCTGATCTCTGACAAACTACAGCTCTCCAATCTGAATAAAGAATAAAAGATGTGAGCTGAAGCAACAGGATGCAGGTTCAAACTGAAATATGAACTAAATGATTGAAGTGGACAGAATTAGTTTTACTGGATGTCAGAGACACAAAAACTGAATCCATTCAAGGCCTAGCATTCCTTGAAGGAATGCATATCACCCGCCACCTTTCATCCCACAGTTTGACACTAAGATCATCTTGTGATGAGAAACTTGTAGCGTTTTGGTCAAACCTTGTAAATAACGTTATGAACCATCTCATGTGATATTCTGAGATCTCAGCTGGTCTGTTAGAGCTCAGAGTCTGGCTGGTGGACCACTCTCAGCTACTACCACTCCACACGTTAGATCAGGACAACAAGGAGGGGTTGTTTGTTTTTATTTTGAAACACAAAAATTAATTTCAATAACGAGTTGTTTTTATGGTCAACAAGAGCAGCAACAGTCCACAATACATGTGTTAGTAAAATATCAGAGTAATGAAAAGTCAAAGCATGAATTCCTTCAGACAACCATCCTGAATTTATGTAACTTTAACTTTATGACAGTTTGTGTTCTTTAGGGGAAACATCAACCACCTTACAGAAATGATTCAAAATACTCATGTTTTATTATTTGATTCATGAATTAGTCAAAATTTTTGAACTTTCTCAGCTTGAAATGAAAATATCTCATTTAAATGATAAAATTATTTTAAATGACTTTAGGTTAAAAAAAAAAACGTCAACATTACAGTTTTTTTTGGTTTATTTGTTGTTAAATTGAACAAAAATATATTTTATGTCAGTTTGTGGGTAAAGAAAGTCATTTTCCTCTTTTAATTTGTCCAAAAGTATTTTTTGTTAATTTTTTAAAGATTTCAGTTGAGAGTTTTTGAAGACCCTCCAGCCCCCCGGACCCTCCAGAACCGTTAGCTGAAAATGATGCTGTGTTTTTGTTAAATGTGCACGTGTTGCTCGGTGGTCAGACATGGAGGTTTTGTTTTCCTGAAAGTGTCCTCGTGCACGACACCAGTTTGTGTTTCATTAGTTCTTCTACTGAAGCAGATGTTTTAGCAGCTGCTGCATCAACTATTGACGTCCTGCTTTGGGGGAAGCCAACAGGAGTCAGACGTTCTGAGCTGAGGAGCGCACGATTCTTCAGCCTGCATGCACGTGGAACAGCTTCTCATACTAAATGTTGACTTGTGCACAATAAAAGTGTCTTTTTGCTCTTTACACTCCAACTAAAACTATTTTGTGGGACGAGACGAGACTCGGCAGCAGCGTCCAGCTGGGAACAACGCAGCACTTCCAGGGTACGTTGAAGTCTGTCCCGGTAATCTTTACAGAGGTTTACACATGGAGCAAGGAAAACTTCACCAAGTCAGCTAATACAACAATTAAAGTACAGAGATGAAGGTCAGAAACATTACTGATAGAAATGTTTTATGATAAGACAAAGATGTGATGAAAAGTTGTATTTATAACGTTTCAAACAGCTGATTGTCCCTGATGAACACTAAAGGACCGTAAAGTTACTGTGAGCTTACAGGAGCATTTCTAACTATTCTGACTAAATAAAAGACTTTACAAGGATTTTTAATCTTTGTCAGGAACATCTGTGGTTATTGACAGCACCAAAATAAAACATTCAAATGTGGGGCTGATTTTAGACCATCAAAGGGTTAAATGAACAAAACATTTGTAACAGAATAAATTGTGAAGTATCATGGAATGATTTTAGTTGGACAAACATAGAAAACCTCCAACAGCTGCAGTGAACTGACCTCAGAACCTCCAGTCTACAGTTTGGACTCTCCAGGAAACCACAGAGCTCCTTCACTCCAGAGTCAGACGGGTCGCTGTGATCCAGGTGCAGTTGTGTCAGATGGGAGGGGTTGGACTTCAGAGCTGAGGCCAGAGAAGAACAGCTGATCTCTGACAAACTGCAACACGCCAAACTAAATAAAGAATAAAAGATGTGAGTTGAAGCAACAGGATGCAGGTTCAAACTGAAATATGAACTAAATGATTGAAGTGGACAGAATTAGTTTTACTGGATGTCAGAGACACAAAAACTGAATCCATTCAAGGCCTGGCATTCCTTGAAGGAATGCATATCACCCGCCACCTTTCATCCCACAGTTTGACACTAAGATCATGTTGTGATGAGAAACTTGTAGAGTTTTGGTCAAACCTTGTAAATAACATTATGAACCATGTCATGTGATATTCTGAGATCTCAGCTGGTCTGTTAGACCAATACTGAGACTTTGATGCATGCTTTTATTTCTAGTCGTTTAGACTACTGTAATTCACTGCTTTCTGGTCTCTCTAAGAAAAATGTGTCCAGCCTTCAGCTGTTACAAAACTCTGCTGCTCGTGTGCTAACCAAGACCAGAAGGCAGGTAAAATATTACACCTGTTTTAAAATCATTGCATTGGCTCCCTGTGCGCCTCAGGATTGATTTTAAGATTCTTTTAGTGGTTTTTAAATGTCTCAATGGTCTCGCACCATCTTATCTTGCAGAGCTGCTATTGCCCTATGAACCCCCGCGAACATTAAGGTCCTCTGGTACTACTGGACTACTAACAGTTCCAAAAGTCAGAACTCACACTTACGGTGAGGCTTCTTTCCAGTTCTATCAAGAATCAAGAATCAAGAAGGTTTATTAACATTGCATCAATTTTCATCAGTACAACGTAAATATGTAGTTTCAGACATCCAGGAGAGAGAATGAGTGCAAAACAAGCTGCAGCTGAACAAAGCACATGATACGTCTATCAACACATGATATGTTTATCAACACTCATAGCTCATAGCGCGGCCAGGCCCAATCTGTCCCCAGATGAAGGTCAAAAGCAGGAAAACAAGCAGAGACACGGGGTTTCACAGCATTGATATTAAAAAAGATGAATCACATTTTGTCTTCAAGACACCGCGTGATCCAGTAAAAACCATATCAAAAAGCACATTTAGTTACAATAACAAATGGAGAGACGGCAGGCAAGGAGATAAGTCTGTGAGTAATTTCAGACAAACACAGAGTTCAGCAGATGTGCAGCTGGGTGTTATCTGAGGCTTCACAGAAATCTCTGGGGAGGGGGAGGGGGGGGGACTCTTCAGCTCCACACTCCAGGAGAATGGCTTCCCACAGCCTACTTTTCAAGGACATGTGCAGAAGCCAGATAATGTTCTTGTTTGTTATCCAATAGACCACAGTGTTCTTTTCCACTGCCGCCTTCAAGTCTGTGGTGCTGTTTCATGGCCGAAAGAAATCCAAATATGTGGTTCTGCTCCGCTCCGCTTCATGAACTTCCATCTGTCCCTTGATTGATCCGGGGTGGCTGTAAACAAGTCCCAAAACGGACAGCAGGTGCGCGGTGGTCCACCACTGCTCCAAGCGAGCGATTGAGCTCATACAACAGCTGGGATGAGGAGCTCACGGCCCGGTTCAGAGAATTTTGCTGATCAGGTAGTGCCGACAGCGCGCTGATAGCTGCCGAAGCCTCCCTCAGCTTCCAGTAACAAACAACTCCGCTTACGCCAAAAAACAGAGCAGTTGCTACCAATAATCCAATAATCCACAAATCCTCCACGTCTTCGACACTTAAGACGGTCAGACACATGGGCTGCCACTGACCCCACGAGTCCATCACGTATCCAGCCGCGTGTGTGTCGGAGGGACAGACAGCTTCTCCTGGCACGGTCCGCTTCGTGGAAAAAATCTTATCCATTGAAGAAACAGCCCAATTTATTAATTCCATATTGGTTCGAGTGAGCGCTGAAGGGTCGCAGACGAGACGAAAGCAAGCAGGGAGTAGGAAAAACTTAGGGAGGGAAGAGCAGAAAGATATGCGACCTGCCTGCCGAGTGCCGGAAGAAGGAAGGACCCCGTCTGTGGGTCCCGTCTGTGGAATAGTCTGCCGGAGAACCTGAGGGCTGCAGAGAATGTTGTTGTTTTTAAGAGCAGGCTCAAGACCCATCTTTTTAACTGCATTTCCTGAACTGGTTCATCTCTGCTCAGTCTATACATTTTCCATACTACTGTATTTAATTTGATTGATTGATTTTATTTATTTTGTGTGTGTCGTTTGCTTTAATTTTGTGAGTTTATTGTTTTATAATTCTGTACAGCACTTTGAGCTGCTTTTAGTATGAAGGGTGCTTTATAAATAAAATGGATTGATTGATTGATTGATTGATATTCTGAGATCTCAGCTGGTCTGTTAGAGCTCAGAGTCTGGCTGGTGGACCACTCTCAGCTACTACCACTCCACACGTTAGATCAGGACAACAAGGAGGGCTCGTTTGTTTTTTAGTTTGAAACACAAAAAATAATTTCAATAACGAGTTGTTTTTATGGTCAACAAGAACAGCAACAGTCCACAATACATGTTTTAGTAAAATATCAGAGGAATGAAAAGTCAAAGCATGAATTCCTTCAGACAACCATCTTGAATTGATGTAACTTTAACTTTATGACAGTTTGTGTTCTTTAGGGGAAACATCAACCACCTTACAGAAATGATACAAATACTCAGGTTTGATTATTTGATTCATGAATGAGTCAATATTTTTGAGCTTTCTCAGCTTGAAATGAAAAGATCTCATTTCAATGATAAAATTGCTTTAATGTCCTTTAGGTTAAAAAAAACTCCTCAATTCAGTTTTTGTTTATTTGTTGTTAAATTGACAAAAAGATATGTTTATGTCAGTTTGTGGGTAAAGAAAGTTATTTTCCTCTTTTAATTAGTCCAAAAGTATTTATTGTTAATTTTTTAATATTTCAGTTGAGAGTTTTTGAAGACCCTCCAGAACCGTTAGCTGAAAATGATGCTGTGTTGTTGTTAAATGTGCACGTGTTGCTCGGTGGTCAGACATGGAGGTGTTGTTTTCCTGAAAGTGTCCTCGTGCACGACACCAGTTAGTGTTTCATTAGTTCTTCTACTGAAGCAGATGTTTCAGCAGCTGCTGCATCAACTATTGACGTCCTGCTTTGGGGGAAGCCAACAGGAGTCAGACGTTCTGAGCTGAGGAGCGCACGATTCTTCAGCCTGCGTGCACGTGGAACAGCTTCTCACACTAAATGTTGACTTGTGCACAATCAAAGTGTCTTTTTGCTCTTTACACTCCAACTCAAACTATTTAGTGGGACGAGACGAGACTCGGCAGCAGCGTCCAGCTGGGAACAACGCAGCACTTCCAGGGTGTGTTCAAGTCTGTCCTGGTAATCTTTACAGAGGTTTACACATGGAGCAAGGAAAACTTCACCAAGTCAGCTAATACAACTATTAAAGTTCAGAGATGAAGGTCAGAAACATTACTGATAGAAATGTTTTATGATGAGACAAAGATGTGATGAAAAGTTGTATTTATAATGTTTCAAACAGCTGATTGTCCCTGATGAACACTAAAGGACCGTAAAGTTACTGTGAGCTTACAGGAGCATTTCTAACTATTCTGACTAAATAAAAGACTTTACAAGGATTTTTAGTCTTTGTCAGGAACATCTGTGGTTATTGACAGCACCAAAATAAAACATTAAAATGTGGGGCTGATTTTAGACCATCAAAGGGTTAAATGAACAAAACATTTGTAACAGAATAAATTGTGAAGTATCAGGGAATGATTTTAGTTGGACAAACATAGAAAACCTCCAACAGCTGCAGTGAACTGACCTCAGAACCTCCAGTCTACAGTTTGGACTCTCCAGGAAACCACATAGCTCCTTCACTCCAGAGTCAGACAATTTGTTGTAACGCAGGTCCAGATGTTTCAGATGGGAGGGGTTGGACTTCAGAGCTGAGACCAGAGAAGAACAGCTGATCTCTGACAAATTGCAGTTCCTCAATCTGAATAAAGAATAAAAGATGTGAGCTGAAGCAACAGGATGCAGGTTCAAACTGAAATATGAGCTAAATGATTGAAGTGGACAGAATTAGTTTGACTGGATGTCAGAGACACAAAAACTGAATCCATTCAATGTTGTAAACTTTTATTTTAAACATTTCTCTAACTTTTAACATTTCTCTAACTTTACTACTTGCTAGAGTCTGACTGAGGTTATTTAAAAGCTCGTTAAACATGTGAGTGATCGTTAGCGCCACCAAGGGGTGGGAACATGTTCTGTAATCAGCCTCTCATGTTAACTGTAATAGTTCTGGTGTTTTCAAGTGAACATTGATGTGATCTCAGTCCCACATTTGAAAAACTGATTTGTTTAGATTCAAACAGCTGGAGATCCTGGACAACTTGTGGGTCACGACCCAAGAGTTAAGACTCTGTGCTTTAGTTCATCATCAAAGTTCCTCGTTTCTTTCTGCATCCTGGGGTCAACTCTCCAACCAGCTGTGACTCTCAGCTACTACCACACCACATTTTAGCTCATTACCTGAAAAACTCCCTGTTACACATGTTTTGGTACAGGCTACGGTGGATTATCTGTGACGGCCATCTTGAATATGGTTAACGGCCACACTTATCAGTTCTAGATGTTCATCTAATGATGACTTTCTAGGAGTTTATTAGAATATTTTCAATGATTTATAGATATTTTGCTAACAAACAAACTCCGCACAGACAAAGCAGAACCAGGTAAAAACATGATTGCTCTTCCTTCTCCTTCAGCACTGAGACAACTGTTTCATGTTGAATCCAGTAAAAGTGATTTAAAGGGTAAAACAAGCAGCAAACATGTTTTTGTTCTAAAAAGGTTTTTAGACATTTGGAAAGAGAAACTTCACAACAGACATGTTCAAGTTGAACTTTTGAAATGAATGAAACATTTATAAGTGAATAAATTGTGAAGTATCAGGGAATGATTTTAGTTGGACAAACATAGAAAACCTCCAACAGCTGCAGTGAACTGACCTCAGAACCTCCAGTTTACAGTTTGGACTCTCCAGTCCAGAACACAGATGTTTCACTCCAGAGTCAGACAGCTGGTTAACACTCAGGTCCAGATGTGTCAGATGGGAGGGGTTGGACTTCAGAGCTGAGGCCACAACTTCACAGTGAGTCTCTGAGAGTCCAACAGCACCAGTTCTGTGATGATAGAAAAAGTAAAGTGAGTTGTAATAAAATCATCCAATCTGTCTGATCAACACAAACTGAAATCCTCTGATGACTACACAGTGATGTCATCATGTGATGAACATCTGCTCTTCACATCTGGGCTTCATGTCATCCCATCTGACTGTGTTTGACATGACACAGTGAATCTCTTGGGTCTCTTTCAGAGCTGCAGACTTTGCAGGACAATCTTTGTTTTGCTTTAATCTACAGATGAAGGAGGAACATGGAGTTACATTTCTGCTTCCATCATGTCCACAGTCTGTCAGTGGATCTGATCCAGAGTCAGAATCTTCAGATGAAGGAGTGTTATGCCCTGAGGGGTCAAGTAACAAAGTGAGGGACACGAGACCAGAAAAGAGGGTTAAAAGAAAAAGTTTATTTTAGGCTCAGCTGCGCCGCCTCCAGCAGTCCTAAAAACAAACAGAAAAAAAGTCAGTCCAAACCCTCAGCTTTCCCCGTGTCCCTCTCAAAGTAATTAAATTAAAGTCGGACCTGGTGAGTCGATTCAAAGAAATATAAAGACACTTCCCCCAGGCCAACTGCGATGCAGCCGTCGAAGCTGGAGAAAATGCCCGACTAGTAAACAAAACCCCCACCTGATGTAAACAAAATGCGAAAACTGGACAATCGATCTCACCAGGTCGAAAAAAACTCAGCTTCAGGCGGACAACAGAACAACGACAGGTCTTCTCCTTCTCACAGTTTCATCTTCGGCTTCATCAACATCAAACGGCAACATTAGGCATCTTCAACATTAGGCTTCTTCACACTCGACCATGACTCCTTCTCTCTGCATCTGCAGCTTGGACCTCTGCTCTCAGTCTCTTCTTCATCTGCTGCTCCTTCATCTGCTCTGCTGTTGTTGTATAGACCTCAGCTCCTCTCCTGCTGCATCTCTCTCACTCCTTGGGCGTCTTCAGACTGGACCTAATAAAGGGAAACAACCACCCCACCTGCAGCACTTCAATTAACCCACAGCTGCAGCCAGTTAGCCTCCCAAAACACCACTGAACACCACTAAACACCACTAAACACCTCATCCCTCTGACCTGACTGACATGACATCCCCATGGGGATGTAACACGCCCTCACACAAGAATTTGCATGGGAAGATGCAGCCAGACTACACCACATGCATCCCCATACAAATGAAATTAAACACCCCAGCCTGTACCCACTCTAATAACAACAAAGAAAAAAACAACATCACAAATCATCTCCTCCCACCACCCCCGTTAACGCATACCTGCGCACGACAAGGACGGGTACGTGATGGAGCAGGTATCTGCGCAGAAAACACGGGTGTAACATCCGGGGTCACCAAAAACCGGCCTCCAACCAAGTCATTCCCCATCACCATGGAGACCCCAGATATGGGAAAACTACGACGCACCCCGATTACAGCGTCACCCGACCAAAGCTCAGACTGGACGCTGATACAGTGCGCAGGCACCCTAACATCCTTCATGTCAAAACCTCGAACAGAAATGCCTGGTCCTTTCACAGACCGAGCATCCGAAGGTAGTATCCCATCTAAAACAGGAGACTGAGAGGCAGCCATGTCCCGCAATATCTTAACAGGGATTTTTCTCTTTGAAGGTGACACTGAAATAAAACCATTCACAACAAAAGGTTTGAAAACAGAACCCTCGCAGGACACATCAGCAGAAGGGGACCAAGTACTGACCCCTAAAGTGGACAACATAGCTACGGGCTTAGGTGCCCTCTCCCTGAGATAGACCCCTCATCTCTGACCTGGGTTTGCACCTTTTCACATCTCTCTGAAACTCTGAGTGGTACACTGCTCCTGAGGTTCTCAAGGAGACAAGTGGACACTATTTTATTACATTATTTTGAATCAAAACACAATAAGTCATAAGAGACTCTCTTATTCCTCTATTTTTGTGTTAATGAATAACCTTGTGTTACTTGTATAAGCATGTTTGATAGTCAAAGACTGGTTAATTCAAACTGTTTAATTCAAGTTGGAAATCCAATGTTATTTCAAAATGATTGTCACTTCTTCATATGATGAATCAAATGGTGAAAGTGAATTAATATGTCAGACTGAACTCCTCAGTTTGTTAGAAGTTAGAATACAGTTTTAATCCGTTGTTTTATGAAGCTGGCTCCAGTCTAATATGTTCTCTCTCTTCATTCTAAACAACTTCTTAAAAACAATCCTCTCTTCCAAGTGACCTTCATGCACTAACTCTTCCACTGCTTCGTTTGGACCAATCGGGGAGGAACAGGTCACTGATCACAGATCCTTGCTCTTAAAGTTCTAAGCTTTTGCTGGAACTGACGGAGTCGGTGGAGGACCTCAAGCCATGAGGTTCCCCAAAAGAGCTGAATGAACGCCAGTTTAACGCCAATGACACGTCATTCAGTTGGGACTTCATAGCACTTGCAAGCTATGAGTCTGTTTTTGAGCTCTAAGCTCTCTTTTATTGACATTCCGTTAAGGAACGTCTTATCTTGAAAACAACACCAGGAGCTGCCGTTACTTTCGGTTCGAGTCGAGGCAGACGTCTGGAGATGCTGAGAATAGTAAACGAACTGGCCAGTTGGACCAACTGGGGACTGACGTCCTCACGAGGTAACAAGTCATCAAAATGCTTTGCCAAGTGTACCAACGTGTAGCCGAGATCGACCGGAGAGCTGCCATGTTTCTGGTTAAAATACATCAAGATAGTACCTCTCCTCATGACTACTTTTCTTTCATCCTCCATTTTCGCTTCACTAAAACTTTCTTACTTTTTCATTCATTAATTCTACCTTTATTTATACAGGCTAGCCTCGTTGAGCCACAGGGACTCATTTACAAGAGGGACCTGTCTCACTCACACCCAGGGTCAATTTAGAGTTACCAATCAGCCTAACATGCATGTTTTTGGACTGTGTGAGGAAACCGGAGCACCCGGAGAAAACCCACGCATGCACGGAGAGAACATGCAAACTCCACCCAGAAAGGCCCCCGGACCGGGATTTGAACCGGGGACCTGCTACGGGCTTACCAGCAGAGATATAAGTTATTAACACCCATAATTTGTGTTCTGTTGTTCCTATGAAATTACGGACGCGTGTTTCATCTATGCTGAAGTTAATTATAGGAAAAATGATCAACCAATCATGTACAAATGTGTGATGTAATTTATAATTATGTTAAATAAATGGTCCAGTCCTGCTGTGCCAACATAAGTTTAACGTTTCCTGTGAATTACATCTGGTCAAGGTATAGAATTATTGATATTGAACTGAAAAAGAGAGAACTCGTTTAATTAATGATGTATTTTTGTGTCAGTCTAAACCCTGCCAATTTACATCTAAAATATAGGTAAGTCAGTAAACTGACCCTTTCCTAACTGACCCCTTCCTATATTACTACATTAATGATGACCCGTACGTGTTTAACATAAATGGTGGCTCGTACACGTCTCTAAACATTTGATATTTAATATTTCTGTACTTTGAATGTTGGCATAATTTTGTCCAAGTTTTTTAGACTCTGAAAACGATAGTTTTTGGCTGGGAAAGTGTGTCAAGCTGTAGGAAACTGCTGGTTAATGTCACTTGTAGCTGAGGAATTGTCTTTACTCAACTTTTAAACGTTTGTTGAAGTTTTTGGGTTAAAATTTGATGTTGCTGTGTGGTTCTGCCTGGTTCTGAGTCGTTTGGACTCTGCTGACGTGTCACAGATAAAAGCGCATCTACGTTTGACGCCGTGTCAAACTGGCCTAATAAGCTCAATTCATTACATCTGCAAGAATAGCTGTTGTGTGATATCGCTTAATTTCGCAGGAATAATAGCATTTTTATGTCTGAAGTTGTCGGACCGAGGTTCTGGTTCTGACCGGGTCCATCGTAGCTTTGACGTGTTGCTGTTATACGGCATTAAAAAAAACGTGTAGTTGTAGTGCTGTTTGCTGAGCGTTAAGCTTGGTGTGCCTGTAGAATGTGTCTGGCCATATTTTCAGAATTTTTTCACTGTTTTACATCGTTTTATTGAGTTGAGAAGAGTCCGATAAGCTAGGTTAACATCCATCTTGAAAGCCATACGTGTACACCTGTTTTATGAGCTGTGATTGGTTCAAAGCAATCACGGGAAGCGGTGCTGGTCGTCAAATTTCAGTGTTGTTCACACAATTCTGACAGATTGTCTGACTTGTTTTTTTTCTATGCATGAAGTATCGTCAGAAACTGTTTAAACGCGGTGTTTTGAGATATTTGCAAGTGTTTTCGAGCATTAAAAAGTCTGTTCGTACAAAATTCCAACGGTACGTCAAAGTCCGTGAAGGTAAATGGTAAATGGTAAATAGAGCTTATTTATATAGCGCTTTCCAGCCCCCTGTGAGGAGCCCCAAAGCGCTTTACAATACCAGCCATCCACCCATTCATACACACATTCATACACCGGCAGTGGTAGCCTGCCTTGCAAGGCGACATCCAGACCTACCGGGAGCAACTCAGGGTTAAGTGTCTTGCCCAGGGACGCAACGACACATGGTGAGTGGACGCGGGATTCGAACCTCCAACCTTCCGATCGGGGGTCGACTGCCATTACCACTGTGCCACGGCCGCCCCTTCAAAGCATGATGGTATCACGTGCGACACGTCACCGAAAGTTACGTGACCCAGATAGAGAAAAAAAGGAAAAAGATAGTTTTTTTTTTATATCTAAAAGTTCACAGAACTTGTTCTAAACATTTTAAACAAATCGATTTGTTTCTTAAATGAACGTTTGTTTAAGCGATTGTCACATCCAGGCTAAAAGTCATCCAAAAAGTTGATTTTTCACCGTGTTCGTTTTCAAACTAACGGAATTAGCGGTAGACAACGCAGCCTTGGAGCCAACAGCGCCTCTATAGCGGCCAGGAAGAGTAATTACAGTCACTTTGTGGTCAATTTAAGCTTTAAAAACCTGCAATCTGCTGGTTATAAGAAAGCGAACAGGACACATTTACACAGAATAGATGCTAAACCCTCTGCATTTATTTTAAAACATCTGTTAAAGTTATTATGTGCACTCCAGTTTATTTTAAATAAAAAGTTTAAAATAATAAACAGAAAGCATCTGCTGACTTGATTTTCACAAAAAATCAAAACAAAGATAGCAGAACAAATTTGAAGAGGTCATTGAACATCAATTAATAAAAATCACTGATTTTTATTTGGAATAACATCTGTAATGTTATGTTGAGCACACAAAAACTACAGTTTATTTTAAATTAAAAAAAGAATATTTAAAATAAACTTTTTCACTCCTGATAACTGTCAAAATACAGCAAAACAGTTTAGCCAAACTGCAATACATCTTTTTAAGGCATGATGGAGCAGTATCCTGGGAACATTTTAGTGTGAATATTGCATTTATTTCAAATATTTTAAAAAGCGTTTGAGTAAGTAGAACGGAAATCATACTTGGGTTAGTAACTGTTGTTAAAAAATAACTTATATTTAAAGTTAACACTGCAAGAGTGTTTTTAACTTTTTCAAGTTCATTAAGGGTAAGTCCTGGAAGAAGGTACCTATGAATAAAAATACTTATGACACAGTGAAACACTTATACCAGACAGCTGGTTAGTTTGATTGACTCAGTGCTACATTAAAAGTGAAGATTTATTTGCACACATTAAAATAAGAACTGTCTTAAACAAAGATGGAAGTTCAAGAAGGTGCACGTCCAAGGCTCATACAGTATGTGCCTCTAGTAGACTCATACATCACAGGGTACCAAGAGGAACCCCGGAGCCGAGGACCTGCTCCCCCTGCACCTCGCCCAGAGAGAAAATCTTTCTCATTGTGTGGTGACTACTTAGCTGCCCAGAATGTCTTGCAGAAAAAAGATGAACATCCTTTGTTGTTCTTTGACAGAATTTTCAAGGCATATGCAGGTGACATAAAGAAACCAGGCCTGGAAGAGCAGACGCTTTTCAAATCTGTTTTCAGAAATAATCTAATCTCTGATATTAGATTCAAGTTGCCATTGTACACCTGGTGTCAATTAGAAGTAACATCTTTGGATGAAATAAAACAGGGCGCTGTAAAGGTTTTTGACGCTCACATGCAAGGCATAGCTGAAGCTTTAAAGCTGCTCAAAGCAAAGATTAACTTGATAAGGCAGAAGGACTTACGAGAAAGAGAAGAACTTCTCAAAAAAGGCCTTGAGTTACAACGTCAGTTTAGACAATCAGAGATGAAACAGTGTGCTGTAACTGCTTTTGAGGCTCACATGCGAAGCAAAACACCCTCTGAGGTGTGCCTAGGTCAAAAGGTCATATCCCAGTTGCTAAAAATAGAAGAGGTTCTCTCTCCTATAGAAAGCGAGAATAAACACTGTCGTATCAAAGGCCCTCTGACCTCAGAGGAGATGGAGAACATACGTCGGTTGTTAGAAGAGTTGGATAATGCAAGCAAGAATAAACAAGATTTTCAAACTGACAAACAACGAAAGGTTGGTGCCAGCTGGAACAGTGACTTACAATGGTTTGGGAGCCCCGCTCCTGAAGCACCTCAGATTGAAAAGTCTGAGACAAGCAATGAACCACAAAAGGTAGGTGTTCACTCTTTAAGAGACCCAAAATGGTTCAGATCGAACCAGGTGGGTGAAAACCAAGGTCTACCGGTGGGTGAACTTCAAAATAAATTGAAGTATGAGGACCTATACTCATGTAACAATGCGTGGTCCCAACAGAAACTCCCGAGCCTCGGAACTGCACCTCCCGCGCCTCGAACAGAACAGTTCAAGACATGCAAAGAGTCACAAATGTCCCAGAATAATGGCCCAACACCTCTATGCTCAGAGAAGACAGAGGAAGTAAGTAGTTTGTTGGTAGATTTGAATGTTACAGTGCTTGACCAACCTGATACACTGAGTGGCGTTATCATTGATAATGACACTAACAGCATTGACCTACCTGGAGCGATGTGCAACACTATCTTTCACAAAAACTCAGAGCACACAGTTAACATTAATAACATTGGAACAGATGCCACAGATGTTGACAATAAAAATGTTGACAGCAAACAAAATGCTGACAGTCAACAAGATCCTGAAGGTCATGACACGGTCTGTCTAACAGATGGTACCGCAGAAGGCACGGATGACTCCCCAACCGAAATCACAAGCCCGGTAAGTGAACCTTCAAATAGAGATGAGGCAGAAGAGACCCAACAGTTGGACTCAACCCTGGCCCAACAAGAGAACCTCCTCTGCGAGCTGGAACAATCAGCACTCACTGAACACTACCTACCACAGGTAGAAGAAGGTGTGGAGATCCACGGATCCCACACCGAAGACGATGTACTGTCCTCTGGGACGGATAAATCGGCGACCAACCAAGCTTTCGATGAAACCTTGGTTCAAGAGCATATGAGTCTAGAACTAATCAGAAATGAAATAGTTTCTACAGACTCAAAGAGACCCTCTTCAGTCAAGAAGTGGGAAAACACACACAACGATAGTGACCTGTCGCAGTCTGACAAATCAGACACACCTGCGACTGCGCCGACAGTTGTGACACACCTAAATTACACAGAAAGAGGTAAACATAAGAAGAAACGTTGGTCGAAACCTAAAAGGTTCCTTTGTACTGTCTACTCTCAGCTGCGAAAACAACTTAAACTACACATTGGCATCCTAACTTGTGCCCATGGACGGACGTCCTCACCTTTGTTTGTGGTCCCCCATGACCTCAGGGAGGTGATGTTAGGTCATGCCAAAGATTTCAATAACCCCACAAACAACAAAGATCTCGCAAACTCACAGACTTCATGGGATAATAAGGTCGTCCAAGCACAAGATAGTAAATAAACTAAACAGTTTAAACTATATTGGTTGCTAAAAGAAACAGCTCCAACTAGAACTTAGAAACGCTAAGTCTAAAACACCCACAACAAAAAACTAACTTTAACAACCGTTTAAATCTGCGGGATTTAATTGACATCGGTTATAAAGCTAAGACCTGTTTTTATTGTGTGATACATGTGGAATCTGACGACAGGAGTGAGTTGAAGCAGTGAAACGTTGTTTTCTAGTTGCTTAATTGCTACTTTTGTTGTTATTGAAATTTGGTATTGTTTTCTGAACACTCCCAGCCAAAAGAGGTTTTTATTAATGATAAGTTAAAGACTTAAATGGATTTAACTATGCCAACATGCAGTTTTCATTTGTTAAACCTCAGTCAATGAAGAGTCAATGTAGTTTAAAGCTACTTTAGATACCATAAACTACACTGGTCTCACAATTTCTATATTGAACCGATTCGATCGATTCTATTCTAGATCATCTATTCATTTTGATGAGTCTCGCCATAGACTTCTAAATTTATAGGGAATACCAAATCCTACGTCGTCGTCTAAAAGGACAACAGACATTTAGGCCAAACAATATTGTCTTTTATGTTTTTTAGTTTAACTAAAACTAAATCACGAATGGAGGAATAGTTTGGGAGAAGAGGCCTTCGTTACAGAAGCCCTCCTGAACCGTCTATAGACGTAGATCCCTATATTTAACTTTGATGCATGATCCACCCCTTAATTGGTAGTTGTAGCTGATCTAAACCATGATAGCTTACATACCAGGTGCATATAGGTAAGGCTAATGTAAAATCCCAATCATAAGCCCACCTAAAACCACATAATTGCATGACACATAGAACCAGAGTGGCACGGACTGGAAACCAACCAGCCTTCAACCTTCGATGTGGGGACCTGCTACTTCAACGTTGGTCTTCAACCTTCATCCAAGGGTCGCCTCCTCTGCGTCAATCGAGGGATCCCCTCTACATGCTGATAAAAACAATTGTTGCTGATGAAATCAACAACTCTAATCGATATGGAATTACCGCTGTGGAATTACCGCTGTGGATTATAAGACTTTGTTTTCCAAAGGATTAAAAGCTTTCCGCTATGGGATTACCTATGAACAGTATGGAATTTCCAAAACATTATGGGATTATAATTTTTGATTCTTTCCACTTGCTAGATTACATCAAGATCAGAGACATTCGGTGGTATCCTTTCGTGTTGGAACTCATCCCCATGGACAGGCGATGACTTCCAAAAGGGGGGACTGTAGTGAGATAGACCCCTCATCTCTGACCTGGGTTTGCACCTTTTCACATCTCTCTGAAACTCTGAGTGGTACACTGCTCCTGAGGTTCTCAAGGAGACAAGTGGACACTATTTTATTACATTATTTTAAATCAAAACACAATAAGTCATAAGAGACTCTCTTATTCCTCTATTTTTGTGTAAGTGAATAACCTTGTGTTACTTGTATAAGCATGTTTGATAGTCAAAGACGGGTTAATTCAAACTGTTTAATTCAAGTTGGAAATCCAATGTTATTTCAAAATGATTGTCACTTCTTGAGTTATTTAACATTGATATGGGAAATAAAACAGATTCAAATAACATAAGCACATGTATAAACTCAATGTATAGTTTAAATATGTATCCATTGATATCAAAGCTAACAAGAATTACAACTCATAGTGCCACAATAATTGATAATATTTTCACAAATATAACAAATGGGGACGTGATAGGTGGTATCTTAACGACCGACTTAAGTGATCATTTACCAGTTTTCACAATCTATAAAAATGATCAAAGCATCTGTAACCCTCAATTAGTCAAGTCTTTTATTTTGGCGGGCCCACTTCCTGTGTTGCCCCAAACTCTGCCAACTTATTTAAAGCCCCGCCTCCTCCAGTGCACTGTTGAACTGCATCACCTGTTCACTGTGATTGTGGCTTGCTGTTTGGAGTCTTCATGGCAAAGTCATACAAATCTTTGCATCCACTGATTTGATTACAGGTAGTCCCCGACTTACGAGCGAGTTCCGTCACTAGGGGGCGCTCGTAAGTCAAAAATTCGTAAGTAGGATCACATAGTAAAAAAAAAAAAAAAAAAAAAAAAAATTTTTTATTTTTTTTTTTACTTTTTTTTTTTATTTTTTTATAAATGAATACATGTACAGTACTGGACAGTCACCAAGCACTTAGCCTATCCTAACACAGTTTTTAAAGATGAAGGAATAAGTTGAATTGTCTCCCTTTCACATAAAGGGAGCAAGCTCCCTATGGAGCCTGCAGGGAGGAGGGAGACAATTAAACTGACTCCTTCATCTTTAAAAACTGTGTTAGGATAGGCTAAGTGCTTGGTGACTGTACAGTACTGTACATTTATCTATTTATTAAAAATATACAGTATATACAGTATTTTTATTTTTTATTGTTTTTTATTTATAAATAGATAAATGTACAGTACTGTACAGTCACCAAGCACTTAGCCTATCCTAACACAGTTTTTAAAGATGAAGGAGTCAGTTGAATTGTCTCCCTCCTCCCTGCAGGCTCCATAGGGAGCTTGCTCCCTTTATGTGAAAGGGAGACAATTCAACTTATTCCTTCATCTTTAAAAACTGTGTTAGGATAGGCTAAGTGCTTGGTGACTGTCCAGTACTGTACATGTATTCATTTATAAAAAAAAAAAAAAAAAAAATAAAAAAAAATTTTTTTTTTTTTTTTTTAATGAGATGCATGCTCTTAAGTCCGGGACCTCGTAAGTCAGAGCGCTCGTAAGTCGGGGACTACCTGTAATTGAATTGTTGGTGTTTGTTACCTGGATCATCACCAGGGGCCTCATGTACAAAGACTTGCGTAGATTTCTTACTGAAAAGTCACGTACGGACAAATCCAGAAAAGTGTCCACGCACAAAAAAATCCAGATTTATCAAACTGTGCGTACACCGGAATCCACGCACATTCCTTATGTACAACACAATCAACGTGGAATTCAGCGCACATGAGAGAGTGGCCGACTCCGCCCTTGACACGCCTCCGTATGAATATGCAAAGTCATTCAAATATGCCATGCACGACAGGAATGTCGTCTCTGCTCCATTGCAAATCATGTCGGAACGTGGAAAAAAGAGGAACTTCACGGACTGTGAACAGAAATCACTTCTGAGTGAGGCAGAGAAGCACGGAAAAAGGCTTCATTCGGCACGCACAGTGCAAAACAAACCATCCACTTTTAAATAAGAAGTTGACCAAGCTGATCTAACATGCCTGTATAGCTTAGTGGCGAACGCGCCCGCCCTTCGTCCCAAAGGTCGTGAGATCGACTCCCGCTTGGTACAATGTTTTTATTTTTTCATTCCAGATTTAAAGAACACAGGAAAACTATTGAATGAAACAACAAGAAATAGAACAATACATGAAATGAAAGGAAGCAGACGATTTATTGTTTTGTAAATAGTTTTCATGTGTATTTCAATCTGGAACGAAAAAAAAGAAAAACGTTGTACCATGCGGGAGTCGATCTCACGACCTTTGGAACTAAAGGCAAGCGCTTTACCCACTGACCTAAACGTAGGCGTGTTAATACAGCTTGGTTAACTTCTTATTTAAAGAAATTACATCTCATTGTTGTCAATATTGTTGCCACTATCTGGCGCATGCTTTTATATCCACTCATCTAATTGCGTCCATGTGGATGTAATAATCGTTAATCATGTGTGTTTGGTGGGATTTATGATTGTTTTCACATCGTGGACACGGTTTCACAGATCACCTGTAAGTGTCGCCAAAGGAACAATAACCACAGAAACGTGCGTACGCAAGCAGGGGAGCAGCCGTGGATTTGTACGTGGAAGCGCAGATATTCCCGTTCATATCAGATTTGATACATACGCCACTTTGCGTGGAAAGTGACGTGCGCAATGTTTTTGTGCGCACGCATGGTTGATACATGAGGCTGGAGTACAACAGCTGATTATGGTTTAGTATGCTCCACTCTCTTCCAGAAGGTCGTTTTTTTTTCTCCATTGTTTTCTCTTCCTTGATGGATCAGATCCTCTTTGGATCTAAGGATGGCGAGCTAGGAAAAGGACCAGAACTTTATGATCTTGGAATTTGATTAATTCAGAGGACATTTGTGTCTCATTGTGTATTTGTAATTGTCTGTTTATTTTCTCTTTTAAATCACTAATATATTCACCTAAACTAAAACCATTGTCTCCTGTCCTCATTCACACCTCAGGCTCCTTAAAAGAACCATCTTCTGATGCTGCTCTTGTAGCCGCAGTTAGTTGCATAGCCCATAAATGTTACATAAATTTGGCGAGCTAGCCAGGAGCCTGAAGTTGTGAATGTTTTTTGAATACATTTTGTTTGCATTGAAATATGGATTTCTTTGACCAAATTGGTATCAATGTTGCTAATTCTGTCATAATTAGTGGTGTAACGAACACTCAAGCAGATGATGAGATCATATATTATTTGCGCAGCTATGGTAAAGTTAAGGGTTTTACTGTTACTGCAAGTGAGAGTCCATTTTATAAAAACCTGGCCGTTGAATTCATTAATTCTGCAGATTTGGAAAAGCTAAAATCGCTTTTACCATATGTTTACCAATCTGAGGCTGCAGAAGGTGTTATATTTGTTGTTAAATTACTTTCTTTCAATAGAACCTGACCGAAGCAACATCAAAAATGTTCTGGTGATAACTGATCATTTCACAAAATATGCTGTTGCAGTGCCAACCCCAAACCAAAGAGCTAAAACTGTAGCAAAAACCCTGTGGGAGAATTACCTTGTCCATTATGGAATACCAGAGCGTCTCCATAGTGATCAAGGGACTGATTTTGAATCTCACACTATCAAGGAGCTCTGTCAGATCACAGGAATAAAAAAGATCAGGACCACACCTTACCATCCCCGTGGTAATCCTGTGGAGCGATTCAACCGAACACTTTTAAACATGTTGGGTACGCTGAAAGAAGAAGATAAAGTTCACTGGAAAGACTTTGTGAAACCATTGGTACATGCTTACAACTGTACCAGAAATGATGTCACTGGATACTCTCCATACGAATTGATGTTTGGTCGGCAACCCCGTCTTCCTGTTGACTTAGCTTTTGGACTGCCTGTGTCTGAGAAAACTTCTACATCTCATTCACAATATGTTGAAAAGCTTAAGTCACATCTCAAAGAAAGCTACAAGATTGCAACGGAAAACTCTGAAAAAGTCATGTTGAAAAACAAACTCAGATTTGACAAGCAAGTTACAGCTGCAGAACTCTCAGTTGGAGATAGAGTTCTGGTTAGAAATGTCAAACTACGAGGCAAGCACAAACTCGCAGACCGGTGGGAGTCGGATGTGTATATTATTCAGAAGAAAGCCGGCACTCTTCCAGTATACACAGTTAAACCAGAAGGCAAAGATCGTCCCATCAGAACCCTCCACCGTGACCTGCTATTGCCTTGTGGCTACTTGTCTCCAACCTCCAAACCAGAACAAATGAAACCAACAACTGCACCAGTGACTTCAGAAAATGTAGATCTTCCAGATCCTGAAAATGAAGAACTATCCTTACCTGATTTACCTGATTACTCCAGCTCTTATCTCACCAGAATTACAACTGAGGTTGACTTACCTGCTCCTGCACCTACTGTCGCTCCTATGCCTGTGGATCCGCCTGGCCAGCACTCACAGAGCTGTATGGAAGGAACTGTTGGTGAGGAACAGGAAATTGAGTCTGGACCTGAACCCACTGCCGAACTGGACATGGAACAAACAGCTGAAGATGAACCAGATTCTGCCAACTCGGATCCTATCGAGGAAAATCCCTCCTCTCAATCAGGACCTATCTCTCCTCACCAGGAATCTGCATCTTCTCCAGAACAAACCAGCATGTTAAGTGATGTTGCTGCTTCGAACCTCTCCAGTCCAGATCCTGAACCACCTGTGTTGCACACGTGTTTATACAGTATTATTTATATTTATTTATATTATTTAATGACAGATCTGTTAAGTAAATGCTTTATTTACTCATTTTAATACTAATACTGTACTGTACACACTGTCTATGACAAGACAAGTTTTCTTTTTCTACTTTACAGAAGACTGAAGCCACGAGATCCATCCAGGGATAAGATCCTACATTAAGTAAATGCTTTATTTACTCATTTTAGTACAAATACTGTACTGTACTGTTCACACTGTCTATCACAAGACAAGTTTTCTTTTTCTACTTTACAGAAGACTGAAGCCACGAGATCCATCCAGAGATAAGATCCTACATTAAGTAAATGCTTTATTTACTCATTTTAGTACTAATACTGTACTGTACACACTGTCTATGACAAGACAAGTTTTCTTTTTCTACTTTACAGAAGACTGAAGCCACGAGATCCATCCAGAGATAAGATCCTACATTAAGTAAATGCTTTATTTACTCATTTTAGTACTAATACTGTACTGTACACACTGTCTATGACAAGACAAGTTTTCTTTTTCTACTTTACAGAAGACTGAAGCCACGAGATCCATCCAGAGATAAGATCCTACATTAAGTAAATGCTTTATTTACTCATTTTAGTACTAATACTGTACTGTACACACTGTCTATGACAAGACAAGTTTTCTTTTTCTACTTTACAGAAGACTGAAGCCACGAGATCCATCCAGAGATAAGATCCTACATTAAGTAAATGCTTTATTTACTCATTTTAGTACTAATACTGTACTGTACACACTGTCTATGACAAGACAAGTTTTCTTTTTCTACTTTACAGAAGATTGAAGCCACGAGATCCATCCAGAGATAAGTTTGTACACCTGGGTCCAGTCTCAGATCGTACACCTGGGTCCAGTCTCAGATCTACACCTTGGAATCCTGTGGAGTTGGCTGAAATCGGACGGTTCCACATGAAGAGAAATCTGTTCAGTTTGCTGGTCTCCATCATTGCTTGTTGAATTGGTTTTGATCTTTATTTTGTGCCAATTCATTTTCATTAAGACAACACCACCCACATTTGTCATATTGTACACTATTCAGTTTCAACTGTTTTAAATGTATAATTATAGCTTTTATTCTGAACTTTGTCAGTCTCCTGGGTGATGAAAACTTATAAGCAAAATGAATGTTTTTTTGCTTTGCACATGTGAATAAAAACACTGGCCTAAGAACAATCGGGACCTTCAGTTTTTATTTATGTTTATTACAATGAGTAGTATGGGTGACATCACAATGAAACTACTTCACATTATTAGACATTGAACAGTGTATTTTAATTATTGAAATAACAACAAAAAGAACAAATGTAAATGAACAGCAGATTTATTTATAGAAGATTTTA
>JBBPBX010034669.1:0-21493 GCA_038048925.1 Garcialebias charrua
TAAGTGAAAGGACTCTAGCTGTTTATCATCGGATCGTTGGCTCTGTTAAGCATCGTTGCTTAATCTGACTACCAGGCAGATTAAGCCTGGTAGTCAGGCTTAATCTGACTACCAGATTAACGTTAGACAACTGTCTAGCTAACGCTAGACAGTTGTCTAACGTTAGCTGTTCAGCAACTGACAGCACTTTAGCTGTTCAGCATCTAACAGGATTCTAGCTGTTCAGCATCTGACAGGACTCTAATTATTCCACATCTGCCAGGACTCTAGCTGTTCAGGAGCAGATAGAACTCTAGCTGTACACAGTTCACCGTCTGACAAGACACTATCCGGTCATCACGTTCACAATATTACTCTTGAGGTGGTGAGGAAAAGGGGTCCAGTCTGATCGCCAAGCGAGTCCCGACGAACGCGTTCCTCTTCCTCCATTCTTCCTCACGCTGAGCGGTCTTCTTCGCCTCTCGGACAGCGTACTCAAAAAGAGTTATTTTTCTCCCACTGGGTTCAGTATGGTGTCCGGATTCACTATAGCTGTTCAACATCTGACAGGACTAGCCATTCATCATCTTACTGGACACTAGTTATCCAACAAATGACAATATTATATCTGATTGGACACTAGGTGTTCAGTTTCTGACAGGACTCTTGCTGGTAAACATCTGACAGGACTCTAGCTGTTCTGCATTTGACATGACTCTAGCTGTTAGGACTCTTACTGTTCAGCATCTGACAGCACTCTAGGTGTTCAGCAACTGACAGGACTCTAGCTGTTCAGCATCTGACATGATTCTAGCTGTTCAGCATCTGACAGGACTCGAATTGTTCAGCATCTGACAGAGATGCTGTCCAGCATCTGGCAGAACTTAGCTGTTAAACTGCTAACTTTCGTTCTGACGTTCGTTAATAATAATAATAATAATAACTTTTATTTATAACGCACTTTACATCAAACAGATCTCAAAGTGCTAACTGTGCTAGCTGTTTAACCTTAGGATTCTAGCTTTTGAATATCTGTTGGACTCTAGTTCTTCAATATGTGATAGGAATCTAGCTGTACAACACCTGACATGACTCTAGATGTTCAGCATCTGACAGGACAATAGCTTGTCAGCATCTGGTCAAGCTGTGCAACACCTGACAGGACTCTAGCTAGCTGTTCAACATCTGAAAGGGCTCTAGAAATTCAACATCTGACAGGATTCTAGCTATTCAATATTTGAAAGGACTATGCCTTTTGAAAATCTGACAGAATTCTAGCTGTTCAGCATCTGACAGGACTCTAGCATTCTAGCTGTTCAGCATCTGACAGGACTCTTACTGTTCAGCATCTGACAGCACTAACGCTTTTCAGCATCTGACATGATTCTAGCTGTTCAGCATCTGACAGGACTCTCGCTGTTCAGCATCTGACAGGACTATAGCTTGTCAGCATCTGATAGAACTCTAGCTGTGCAACACCTGACAGGACTCTAGCTAAATGTTCAACATCTGACAAGTCTCTAGAAATTCAATATCTGACAGGATTCTAGCTGTTCAACACTTGAAAGGACTCTACCTTTATAACATCTGACAGTTGTCTAGCTGTTCAGCATGTACAGGGCACTAGTTTTTCAACATCTACATACTATACATCTACTTTCAATAAGTGAAAGGACTCTAGCTGTTTATCATCGGATCGTTGGCTCTGTTAAGCATCTGTCAGGACGTTAGCTGTTCAGCAACTGACAGCACTTTAGCTGTTCAGCATCTAACAGGATTCTAGCTGTTCAGCATCTGACAGGACGCTTGACAGAACTCTAGCTGTGCAACACCTGACTCTAGCTAGCTGTTCAACATCTGAAAGGGCTCTGTTCACCCTCTGACAACAGTAGCTGATCAACACCTAAATATATATCCGTTCACAGCCACAGAATCTGCGATTAGGAACAACAACTTGAGAGAGGCTGAACAACTTCGGATGAAAATATCAGCTACCCTCTCCAGTGCCAAACTGCCTCCCTCAAATCTCACACCACAGGAAAGGAGAGCCATAACATCACTCAGCCAAGACCAAAACATCACCATTTTACCAGCCGACAAAGGAAGATGCACAGTAATACTCAACACATCTAGGAGAAAATAACCGCTCTACTCAGTAACACCTATGAGCACCTGAAGAGAGACCCCACTAACACCTTTAAAAAGAAAGTCATTGATTATCTACAAAAACTCGAAAAGGAGAAAACAATCAATCGATCATTGTATTATAGACTGTACCCGGGTGAGGCCACTCCCTGTCTGTATGGACTTCCAAAAATACACAAAGAAGGTACACCTCTCAGACCCATCGTGAGCAGCATGAACTCAGTGACATACAATGTTGCTTAACATCTGGCTGGTATTTTAGCTCCTCTGGTTGGTAACACACCTCATCATATTAAAAACTCCATTGATTTCACCAACAAAGTTCAACATTTGAAGCTGACCCCGGGAGAAACTCTTGTATCATATGATGTGACCTCTCTGTTCACATTGCATACCCATTTCTGAAGCAGTAGAAACCGTCAAAAAAAGACTTCTACAGGACAAGGATTTTGACAAAAGGACCAACTTAACCCCAGACCACATCTGCACCCTGCTGGATCTCTGCCTCTCCACCACTTATTTCAAGTTCAATGACAGTTTTTACAGACAGAAGCACGGCTGTGCCATGGGATCTCCAGTGTCACCCATTGTTGCTAATCTTTACATGGAGGAAGTGGAGCAGAGAGCCCTAAACTCCTATGAGGGGACAACTCCAAGCCATTGGTTCAGATATGTGGATGATACCTGTGTCAAAATCCAAGCCAGGGAGGTGGAAGCGTTCACCAGACACATTAACTCTGTTGATAACAACATCAAGTTCACCAGAGAGGATGCTAACGACAATAAGCTGCCTTTTTTGGACTGTTTGGTGCATATGGAGGGAGATGACAGTCTCAACATTGAAGTTTACAGAAAACCAACCCACACAGACCAATATCTCCTGTTTGACTCTCACCATCCACTGGAGCACAAACTTTCTGTCATCAGAACTTTACAGCATCGGGCAGAACACATCCCCACGAAGACAGAAGGGAAGGAAAAGGAACAGAAACACATCAAAAAATCTCTGCAAACTTGTGGATATCTCAACTGGGCTTTTGTCAAGTCAGCAAGGAAATCTGTTAAACACAATAATGAACAGAAAAAGTCTAACAGACGGAAAAACATTGTCATTCCAGCAACAGCTGGAGTCTCAGAGAATTTCAGAAGGATTTTCAACAAACACAACATGCCAGTACATTTCAAACCTAGCAGGACTCGCAGACAGAGGTTGGTCCACCCTAAAGACCAAACCCCCATACACAAACAGAGTGGTGTGGTTTATGCAGTCCAGTGCAGCGAAGTCTGCTCAGACCGTTACATCGGAGAAACGAAGCAACCTATCCACAAAAGAATGTCTCAACATAGGAGAGCTACCTCCTCTGGACAAAACTCAGCTGTTCACCTCCACCTCACGGACAAGGGTCACTCATTTGAGGACCAGAATGTTCAAATTTTGGACCGAGAACACAGATGGTTTGAGAGGGGGGTGAAGGAAGCTTTGTATGTTAAGAGAGAAAAACCTTCTCTTAACAGAGGAGGAGGTCTGAGATTTCAACTTTCTAAGACTTATAACTCAGTTTTGGATTTGATTCCGAAACGTTTTACACTGGATGGGAGCAGGGATGTCTTGTCTGTAAATTAGACTAACAAAGTTTCTCTGAGTAGCCTCTGTTGTTGTTTGGGAGGTGTTTTGTGTCAATTTACATACAGTTTGTGTCTTCTACCAGAGACCTCAAGGGAACCTCCTACTGTTAAGGTGTGATCTTTCAATTTACATGTATGTGTTACAAACCCCCAGGTGTGATGTGTTGTTTTGTTTTGTCAATTTAAATAGAATGGGCATGTTAGGTATTTTGTGGTGTTATTTCAGTTTCCAATTTCATATGTTGGTGCGTGGCTTGTATAAAACTTCTCGTTCTCACAGCTTTCATTCATTCAGAATTGAAAAAGACTTCTGGACAGAAGTCGAAACGTTTTCTGCAACAAATAAAGTCCAGTTGATCCTGTATTGAACGCCTTTTTTGATTTTATCATGTCCTGGACGACTGAGAATCTTCACCAGCATAAAACTAAAACATTAAACATTTAATGAACATAATACTGTCCTGAGTTTTTTCATACTAGTATAAAAAAGAGTATAAAAAGTATAACTAAAATAAACTAAAGGTTTCTAGCATTGACATTTGCAAAGTGGCAAAGCAGCGTATAAACAGCTAGAATTCTGTGCACAGTATATGTATGAGGTAGTAGTTGATGTTGTTATAGAGGCAGAAAGTGGCATATGCAGTAAGGCACATTGGGCATCCCTAAATAAGACCGTTCAGAGCACACTGTATATGTATCAGCAGTGGTGTAGATATTAGAGTAGTGTACTGTAAATGTAAACAGTAGTAATTAAATGTAAGCAGTACTCTATACATACTATACATCTACTTTCAATAAGTGAAAGGACTCTAGCTGTTTATCATCGGATCATTGGCTCTGTTAAGCATCTGTCAGGACGTTAGCTGTTCAGCATCTGACAGCACTTTAGCTGTTCAGCATCTAACAGGATTCTAGCTGTTCAGCATCTGACAGGACTCTAATCGTTCCACATCTGCCAGGACTCTAGCTGTTCAGGAGCAGATAGAACACAGTGTACACAGTTCACCGTCTGACAAGACACTATCCGGTCATCACATGAATGGACTATTCAACATCTGACGGGACTAGCCATTCATCATCTTACTAGACACTAGTTATTCAACAACTGACAATATTATATCTGATTGGACACTAGGTGTTCAGTTTCTGACAGGACTCTTGCTGTTAAACATCTGATAGGACTCTAGCTGTTCAGCATCTGACAGGATTCTAGCTGTTCAGCAACTGACAGGACTCTAGCTGTTGTGCATCTGACAGTACTCTAGCTTTTCATCATATGAAAGAACTATTGTTATTCAGCATCTGACAGGACTCTATGTGTTCAGCATCGTATAGGATTCTAGCTGTTCAACAGCTGTTAGCTGTTAAACTGCTAATGTTCGTTCTGACGTTCGTTAGCTGTTTAACCTTAGGATATTAGCTTTTGAAAATCTGTTGGACTCTAGTTCTTCAATATGTGATAGGGAATCTAGCTGTAAAACACCTGACATGACTCTAGATGTTCAGCATCTGACAGGACAATAGCTTGATAGAAGTCTAGCTGTGCAACACCTGACTCTAGCTAGCTGTTCAACATCTGAAAGGGCTCTGTTCACCCTCTGACAACAGTAGCGGATCAACACCTGAATATATAGCCGTTCAGGACAAGCTGTTCATGATCTTACTAGACTCTCGCTGTTCAGCATCTGACAGGACTATAGCTTGTCAGCATCTGATAGAACTCTAGCTGTGCAACACCTGACAGGACTCTAGCTAAATGTTCAACATCTGACCAGTCTCTAGAAATTCAATATCTGACAGGATTCTAACTGTTCAACACTTGAAAGGACTCTACCTTTTTAACATCTGACAGGTGTCTAGCTGTTCAGCATGTACAGGGCACTAGTTTTTCAATAACATACTATACATCTACTTTCAATAAGTGAAAGGACTCTAGCTGTTTATCATCGGATCGTTGGCTCTGTTAAGCATCTGTCAGGACGTTAGCTGTTCAGCAACTGACAGCACTTTAGCTGTTCAGCATCTAACAGGATTCTAGCTGTTCAGCATCTGACAGGACTCTAATTGTTCCACATCTGCCAGGACTCTAGCTGTTCAGGAGCAGATAGAACTCTAGCTGTTCACAGTTCACGGTCATCACATGAATGGACTATAGCTGTTCAACATCTGACAGGACTAGCCATTCATCATCTTACTGGACACTAGTTATCCAACAACTGACAATATTATATCTGATTGGACACTAGGTGTTCAGTTTCTGACAGGACTCTTGCTGGTAAACATCTGACAGGACTCTTACTGTTCAGCATCTGACAGCACTCTAGGTGTTCAGCAACTGACAGGACTCTAGCTGTTCAGCATCTGACAGGACTCTAGCTGTTCAGCATCTGACATGATTCTAGCTGTTCAGCATCTGACAGGACTCGAATTGTTCAGCATCTGACAGAGATGCTGTTCAGCATCTGGCAGAACTTAGCTGTTAAACTGATAACGTTCGTTCTGACGTTCATTAATAATAATAATAATAATAACTTTTATTTATAACGCAATTTACATCAAACAGATCTCAAAGTGCTAACTGTGCTAGCTGTTTAACCTTAGGATTCTAGCTTTTGAATATCTGTTGGACTCTAGTTCTTCAATATGTGATAGGAATCTAGCTGTACAACACCTGACATTACTCTAGATGTTCAGCATCTGACAGGACAATAGCTTGTCAGCATCTGGTCAAGCTGTGCAACACCTGACAGGACTCTAGCTAGCTGTTCAACTAAAGGGCTCTAGAAATTCAACATCTGACAGGATTCTAGCTATTCAATATTTGAAAGGACTATGCCTTTTGAAAATCTGACAGAATTCTAGCTGTTCAGCATCTGACAGGACTCTAGCATTCTAGCTGTTCAGCATCTGACAGGACTCTTACTGTTCAGCATCTGACAGCACTAACGCTTTTCAGCATCTGACATGATTCTAGCTGTTCAGCATCTGACAGGACTCTCGCTGTTCGGCATCTGACAGCTGATAGAACTCTAGCTGTGCAACACCTGACAGGACTCTAGCTAAATGTTCAACATCTGACAAGTCTCTAGAAATTCAATATCTGACAGGATTCTAGCTGTTCAACACTTGAAAGGACTCTACCTTTATAACATCTGACAGTTGTCTAGCTGTTCAGCATGTACAGGGCACTAGTTTTTCAACATCTACTCTATACATACTATACATCTACTTTCAATAAGTGAAAGGACTCTAGCTGTTTATCATCGGATCGTTGGCTCTGTTAAGCATCTGTCAGGACGTTAGCTGTTCAGCAACTGACAGCACTTTAGCTGTTCAGCATCTAACAGGATTCTAGCTGTTCAGCATCTGACAGGACAATAGCTTGATAGAAGTCTAGCTGTGCAACACCTGACTCTAGCTAGCTGTTCAACATCTGAAAGGGCTCTGTTCACCCTCTGACAACAGTAGCTGATCAACACCTAAATATATATCCGTTCAATATCTCACAGGACAAGCTGTTCATGATCTTACTAGACTCTCGCTGTTCAGCATCTGACAGGACTATAGCTTGTCAGCATCTGATAGAACTCTAGCTGTGCAACACCTGACAGGACTCTACCTTTTTAACATCTGACTAGCTGTTCAGCATGTACAGGGCACTAGTTTTTCAACATCTACTCTATACATACTATACATCTACTTTCAATAAGTGAAAGGACTCTAGCTGTTTATCATCGGATCGTTGGCTCTGTTAAGCATCTGTCAGGACGTTAGCTGTTCAGCAACTGACAGCACTTTAGCTGTTCAGCATCTAACAGGATTCTAGCTGTTCAGCATCTGACAGGACTCTAATTGTTCCACATCTGCCAGGACTCTAGCTGTTCAGGAGCAGATAGAACTCTAGCTGTACACAGTTCACCGTCTGACAAGACACTATCCGGTCATCACATGAATGGACTATAGCTGTTCAACATCTGACAGGACTAGCCATTCATCATCTTACTGGACACTAGTTATCCAACAACTGACAATATTATATCTGATTGGACACTAGGTGTTCAGCATCTGAGAGCACTCTAGGTGTTCAGCAACTGACAGGACTCTAGCTGTTCTGCATTTGACATGACTCTAGCTTGTCAGCATCTGATAGAAGTCTAGCTGTGCAACACCTGACAGGACTCTAGCTAGCTGTTCAACATCTGAAAGGGCTCTAGAAATTCAACATCTGACAGGATTCTAGCTATTCAATATTTGAAAGGACTATGCCTTTTGAAAATCTGACAGAATTCTAGCTGTTCAGCATCTGACAGGACTCTAGCATTCTAGCTGTTCAGCATCTGACAGGACTCTTACTGTTCAGCATCTGACAGCACTATCGCTTTTCAGCATCTGACAGGATTCTAGCTTTTCAGCATCTGACAGGACTCGAATTGTTCAGCATCTGACACAGCTGACAGGACTCTAGTTGATAGATAGACAAGAATTTAGCTGTTCAGCATCTAGTTGTTCAACATCTGGCAAGATTCTAGTTGTTCAACATCTGACAGGACTCTAGCTGTTCAGCATCTGACATGATTCTAGCTGTTCAGCATCTGACAGGACTCGAATTGTTCAGCATCTGACAGAGATGCTGTTCAGCATCTGGCAGAACTTAGCTGTTAAACTGCTAACGTTCGTTCTGACGTTCGTTAGCTGTTTAACCTTAGGATTCTAGCTTTTGAATATCTGTTGGACTCCATCCATCCATCCATCCATATTCTTCCGCTTATCCGGGGTCGGGTCGCGGGGGTAGCAGCCTAAGTAGGGAGGCCCAGACTTCCCTCTCCCCAGCCACTTGGAGCAGCTCCTCCGGGGGAATCCCAAGGCGTTCCCAGGCCAGCCGAGAAACATAGTCCCTCCAGCGCGTCCTGGGTCTTCCTCTGGGTCTCCTCCCGGTGGGACATGCCCGGAACACCTCACCAGGGAGGCGTCCAGGAGGCATCCTAACCAGATGCCCGAGCCACCTCAACTGGCTCCTCTCGATGTGGAGAAGCAGCGGCTCTACTCCGAGTCCCTCCCGGATGACTGAGCTTCTCACCCTATCTCTAAGGGAGAGTCCAGCCACCCTGCGGAGAAAACTCATTTCAGCCGCTTGTATCCGAGATCTTGTTCTTTCGGTCATAACCCAAAGCTCATGACCATAGATGAGGGTGGGAACGTAGATCGATCGGTAAATTGAGAGCTTTGCCTTTTGACTCAGCTCTCTCTTCACCACGACAGACCGGTACAGCGCCCGCTTCACTGCGGACGCTGCACCTATCCGCCTATCGATCTCACGCTCCAGTTTTCCCTCATTCGTGAACAAGATCCCGAGATACTTAAACTCCTCCACTTGGGGCAGGACCTCCTCCCCGACCCGGAGAGGGCATGCTACCCTTTTCCGGCTCAAGACCATGGCCTCGGATTTGGAGGAACTGATCCTCATCCCGGCCGCATCACACTCGGCTGCAAACCGCTCCAGTGAAAGTTGTAAATCACGAACTGATGAAGCCAGTAGGACCACATCATCTGCAAAAAACAGAGAAGCGATTCTAAGGTCACCAAAACGGATCCTCTCAACACCTTGGCTGCGCCTAGAAATTCTGTCCATAAAAGTTATGAACAGAATCGGTGACAAAGGGCAACCTTGGCGGAGTCCAACTCTCACCGGAAACGAGCCTGACTTACTGCCGGCAATGCGGACCAAGCTCTGACACCGGTCGTACAGGGACCTAACAGCCCTTATCAAAGGGCCTGGTACCCCATACTCCCGGAGTACCCCCCACAGAACCCCCCGAGGGACGCGGTCGAATGCCTTCTCCAAGTCCACAAAGCACATGTAAACTGGTTGGGCAAACTCCCACGCACCCTCCAGGACCCTGCTGAGGGTGTAGAGCTGGTCCAGTGTTCCACGACCAGGACGAAAACCACACTGCTCCTCCTGAATCCGAGGTTCGACTATCCGACGGACCCTCCTCTCCAGAACCCCTGAATAGACCTTACCAGGGAGGCTTAAGAGTGTGATCCCCCTATAGTTGGAACACACCCTACGGTCCCCCTTTTTAAATAGGGGAACCACCACCCCAGTCTGCCAATCCAAGGGAACTGCCCCCGATGTCCACGCGATATTGCAGAGTCGCGTAAGCCAACACAACCCTACAACATCCAGAGCCCTAAGGAACTCCGGGCGAATCTCATCCACCCCCGGAGCCTTGCCACCGCGGAGCTTTTTAACCACCTCGGCGACCTCAGCACCAGAGATCGGAGAACCCGACCCAAAGTCCCCAGGCTCTGCTTCCTCAGTGGAAGACGTGCCAGTAGGATTGAGGAGGTCTTCGAAGTATTCCGCCCACCGACTCACAACATCCCGAGTTGAGGTCAGCAGCACGCCACCTCCACCATAAATGGTGTTGGTCTCGTACCTCTTTCCCCCCCTGAGACGCCGGATGGTGGACCAGAATCGCCTCGAAGCCGTACGGAAGTCATTCTCCATGGCCTCTCCGAACTCCTCCCACGCCCGAGTTTTTGCCTCAGCAACCACCCGAGCCGCATGCCGCTTGGACTGCCGGTACCTATCAGCTGCTTCCGGGGTCCCACAAGCCAAAAAGGCCCAATAGGACTCCTTCTTCAGCCTGACAGCATCCCTCACTGCCGGTGTCCACCACCGGGTTCGAGGGTTGCCACCAAGACAGGCACCAACAACCTTGCGGCCACAGCTCCGATAAGCTGACTCGACAATAGAGGCGCGGAACACAGCCCACTCGGACTCCATGTCCCCCGACTCCCTTGGAACGTGTTCAAAGCTCTCACGGAGGTGGGAGTTAAAGCTCCGTCTTACGGGAGACTCTGCCAGACGTTCCCAGCAGACCCTCACAATACGTTTGGGTCTGCCAGGTCTGACCGGCATCCTCCCCCACCATCGGAGCCAACTCACCACCAGGTAGTGGTCAGTTGACAGCTCCGCCCCTCTCCTCACCCGAGTGTCCAAGACATGCGGCCGCAGATCAGATGAGACGACAACAAAGTCGATCATCGAACTGCGACCTAGGGTGTCCTGGTGCCAAGAGCACATATGGACACCCTTATGCTTAAACATGGTGTTCGTTATGGACAATCCATGACGAGCACAGAAGTCCAATAACAGAACACCACTCTGGTTCAGATCAGGGGGGCCGTTCCTCCCAACCACACCCCTCCAGGTCTCACTGTCATTGCCCACGTGAGCGTTGAAGTCCCCCAGTAGAACAAGGGAGTCCCCAGGAGGCGCTCTGTTGGACTCTAGTTCTTCAATATGTGATAGGAATCTAGCTGTACAACACCTGACATGACTCTAGATGTTCAGCATCTGACAGGACTCTAGCTGTTCAGCATCTGACAGGACAATAGCTTGTCAGCATCTGATAAAAGTCTAGCTGTGCAACACCTGACAGGACTCTAGCTAGCTGTTCAACATCTGAAAGGGCTCTAGAAATTCAACATCTGACAGGATTCTAGCTATTCAATATTTGAAAGGACTATGCCTTTTGAAAATCTGACAGAATTCTAGCTGTTCAGCATTTGACAGGACTCTAGCATTCTAGCTGTTCAGTATCTGACAGGACTCTTACTGTTCAGCATCTGACAGCACTATCGCTTTTCAGCATCTGACAGGATTCTAGCTTTTCAGCATCTGACAGGACTCGAATTGTTCAGCATCTGACACAGCTGACAGGACTCTAGTTGATATATAGACAAGAATTTAGCTGTTCAGCATCTGGCAAGATTCTAGTTGTTCAACATCTGACAGGACTCTAGCTGTTCAGCATCTGACATGATTCTAGCTGTTCAGCATCTGACAGGACTCGAATTGTTCAGCATCTGACAGAGATGCTGTTCAGCATCTGGCAGAACTTAGCTGTTAAACTGCTAACGTTCGTTGTGACGTTCGTTAGCTGTTTAACCTTAGGATTCTAGCTTTTGAATATCTGTTGGACTCTAGTTCTTCAATATGTGATAGGAATCTAGCTGTACAACACCTGACATGACTAGATGTTCAGCATCTGACAGGACAATAGCTTGTCAGCATCTGATAGAAGTCTAGCTGTGCAACACCTGACAGGACTCTAGCTAGCTGTTCAACATCTGAAAGGGCTCTAGAAATTCAACATCTGACAGGATTCTAGCTATTCAATATTTGAAAGGACTATGCCTTTTGAAAATCTGACAGAATTCTAGCTGTTCAGCATCTGACAGGACTCTAGCATTCTAGCTGTTCAGCATCTGACATCACTATCGCTTTTCAGCATCTGACAGGATTCTAGCTTTTAAGCATCTGACAGGACTCGAATTGTTCAGCATCTGACACAGCTGACTAGTTGATAGATAGACAAGAATTTAGCTGTTAAGGCATCTAGTTGTTCAACATCTGGCACGATTCTAGTTGTTCAACATCTGACAGGACTCTAGCTGTTCAGCATCTGACATGATTCTAGCTGTTCAGCATCTGAAAGGACTCGAATTGTTCAGCATCTGACAGAGATGCTGTTCAGCATCTGGCAGAACTTAGCTGTTAAACTGCTAACGTTCGTTCTGACGTTCGTTAGCTGTTTAACCTTAGGATTCTAGCTTTTGAATATCTGTTGGACTCTAGTTCTTCAATATGTGATAGGAATCTAGCTGTACAACACCTGACATGACTCTAGATGTTCAGCATCTGACAGGACTCTAGCTGTTCAGCATCTGACAGGACAATAGCTTGTCAGCATCTGATAGAAGTCTAGCTGTGCAACACCTGACAGGACTCTAGCTAGCTGTTCAACATCTGAAAGGGCTCTAGAAATTCAACATCTGACAGGATTCTAGCTATTCAATATTTGAAAGGACTATGCCTTTTGAAAATCTGACAGAATTCTAGCTGTTCAGCATCTGACAGGACTCTAGCATTCTAGCTGTTCAGCATCTGACATCACTATCGCTTTTCAGCATCTGACAGGATTCTAGCTTTTAAGCATCTGACAGGACTCGAATTGTTCAGCATCTGACACAGCTGACTAGTTGATAGATAGACAAGAATTTAGCTGTTAAGGCATCTAGTTGTTCAACATCTGGCACGATTCTAGTTGTTCAACATCTGACAGGACTCTAGCTGTTCAGCATCTGACATGATTCTAGCTGTTCAGCATCTGAAAGGACTCGAATTGTTCAGCATCTGACAGAGATGCTGTTCAGCATCTGGCAGAACTTAGCTGTTAAACTGCTAACGTTCGTTCTGACGTTCGTTAGCTGTTTAACCTTAGGATTCTAGCTTTTGAATATCTGTTGGACTCTAGTTCTTCAATATGTGATAGGAATCTAGCTGTACAACACCTGACATGACTCTAGATGTTCAGCATCTGACAGGACTCTAGCTGTTCAGCATCTGACAGGACAATAGCTTGTCAGCATCTGATAGAAGTCTAGCTGTGCAACACCTGACAGGACTCTAGCTAGCTGTTCAACATCTGAAAGGGCTCTAGAAATTCAACATCTGACAGGATTCTAGCTATTCAATATTTGAAAGGACTATGCCTTTTGAAAATCTGACAGAATTCTAGCTGTTCAGCATCTGACAGGACTCTAGCATTCTAGCTGTCCAGCATCTGACAGGACTCTTACTGTTCAGCATCTGACAGCACTAACGCTTTTCAGCATCTGACAGGATTCTAGCTTTTCAGCATCTGACAGGACTCGAATTGTTCAGCATCTGAAACAGCTGACAGGACTCTAGTTGATAGATAGACAAGAATTTAGCTGTTCAGCATCTAGTTGTTCAACATCTGGCAAGATTCTAGTTGTTCAACATCTGACAGGACTCTAGCTGTTCAGCATCTGACATGATTCTAGCTGTTCAGCATCTGACAGGACTCGAATTGTTCAGCATCTGACAGAGATGCTGTTCAGCATCTGGCAGAACTTAGCTGTTAAACTGCTAACGTTCGTTCAGACGTTCGTTAGCTGTTTAACCTTAGGATTCTAGCTTTTGAATATCTGTTGGACTCTAGTTCTTCAATATGTGATGGAATCTAGCTGTACAACACCTGACATGACTCTAGATGTTCAGCATCTGACAGGACAATAGCTTGATAGAAGTCTAGCTGTGCAACACCTGACTCTAGCTAGCTGTTCAACATCTGAAAGGGCTCTGCTCACCCTCTGACAACAGTAGCTGATCAACACCTGAATATATAGCCTTTCAATATCTCACAGGACAAGCTGTTCATGATCTTACTAGACTCTCGCTGTTCAGCATCTGACAGGACTATAGCTTGTCAGCATCTGATAGAACTCTAGCTGTGCAACACCTGACAGGACTCTAGCTAAATGTTCAACATCTGACAAGTCTCTAGAAATTCAATATCTGACAGGATTCTAGCTGTTCAACACTTGAAAGGACTCTACCTTTTTAACATCTGACAGGTGTCTAGCTGTTCAGCATGTACAGGGCACTAGTTTTTCAACATCTACTCTATACATACTATACATCTACTTTCAATAAGTGAAAGGACTCTAGCTGTTTATCATCGGATCGTTGGCTCTGTTAAGCATCTGTCAGGACGTTAGCTGTTCAGCAACTGACAGCACTTTAGCTGTTCAGCATCTAACAGGATTCTAGCTGTTCAGCATCTGACAGGACTCTAATTGTTCCACATCTGCCAGGACTCTAGCTGTTCAGGAGCAGATAGAACTCTAGCTGTACACAGTTCACCGTCTGACAAGACACTATCCGGTCATCACATGAATGGACTATAGCTGTTCAACATCTGACAGGACTAGCCATTCATCATCTTACTGGACACTAGTTATCCAACAACTGACAATATTATATCTGATTGGACACTAGGTGTTCAGCATCTGAGAGCACTCTAGGTGTTCAGCAACTGACAGGACTCTAGCTGTTCTGCATTTGACATGACTCTAGCTTGTCAGCATCTGATAGAAGTCTAGCTGTGCAACACCTGACAGGACTCTAGCTAGCTGTTCAACATCTGAAAGGGCTCTAGAAATTCAACATCTGACAGGATTCTAGCTATTCAATATTTGAAAGGACTATGCCTTTTGAAAATCTGACAGAATTCTAGCTGTTCAGCATCTGACAGGACTCTAGCATTCTAGCTGTTCAGCATCTGACAGGACTCTTACTGTTCAGCATCTGACAGCACTATCGCTTTTCAGCATCTGACAGGATTCTAGCTTTTCAGCATCTGACAGGACTCGAATTGTTCAGCATCTGACACAGCTGACAGGACTCTAGTTGATATATAGACAAGAATTTAGCTGTTCAGCATCTGGCAAGATTCTAGTTGTTCAACATCTGACAGGATTCTAGCTATTCAATATTTGAAAGGACTATGCCTTTTGAAAATCTGACAGAATTCTAGCTGTTCAGCATTTGACAGGACTCTAGCATTCTAGCTGTTCAGTATCTGACAGGACTCTTACTGTTCAGCATCTGACAGCACTATCGCTTTTCAGCATCTGACAGGATTCTAGCTTTTCAGCATCTGACAGGACTCGAATTGTTCAGCATCTGACACAGCTGACAGGACTCTAGTTGATATATAGACAAGAATTTAGCTGTTCAGCATCTGGCAAGATTCTAGTTGTTCAACATCTGACAGGACTCTAGCTGTTCAGCATCTGACATGATTCTAGCTGTTCAGCATCTGACAGGACTCGAATTGTTCAGCATCTGACAGAGATGCTGTTCAGCATCTGGCAGAACTTAGCTGTTAAACTGCTAACGTTCGTTGTGACGTTCGTTAGCTGTTTAACCTTAGGATTCTAGCTTTTGAATATCTGTTGGACTCTAGTTCTTCAATATGTGATAGGAATCTAGCTGTACAACACCTGACATGACTAGATGTTCAGCATCTGACAGGACAATAGCTTGTCAGCATCTGATAGAAGTCTAGCTGTGCAACACCTGACAGGACTCTAGCTAGCTGTTCAACATCTGAAAGGGCTCTAGAAATTCAACATCTGACAGGATTCTAGCTATTCAATATTTGAAAGGACTATGCCTTTTGAAAATCTGACAGAATTCTAGCTGTTCAGCATCTGACAGGACTCTAGCATTCTAGCTGTTCAGCATCTGACAGGACTCTTACTGTTCAGCATCTGACAGCACTATCGCTTTTCAGCATCTGACAGGATTCTAGCTTTTCAGCATCTGACAGGACTCGAATTGTTCAGCATCTGACACAGCTGACAGGACTCTAGTTGATATATAGACAAGAATTTAGCTGTTCAGCATCTGGCAAGATTCTAGTTGTTCAACATCTGACAGGATTCTAGCTATTCAATATTTGAAAGGACTATGCCTTTTGAAAATCTGACAGAATTCTAGCTGTTCAGCATTTGACAGGACTCTAGCATTCTAGCTGTTCAGTATCTGACAGGACTCTTACTGTTCAGCATCTGACAGCACTATCGCTTTTCAGCATCTGACAGGATTCTAGCTTTTCAGCATCTGACAGGACTCGAATTGTTCAGCATCTGACACAGCTGACAGGACTCTAGTTGATATATAGACAAGAATTTAGCTGTTCAGCATCTGGCAAGATTCTAGTTGTTCAACATCTGACAGGACTCTAGCTGTTCAGCATCTGACATGATTCTAGCTGTTCAGCATCTGACAGGACTCGAATTGTTCAGCATCTGACAGAGATGCTGTTCAGCATCTGGCAGAACTTAGCTGTTAAACTGCTAACGTTCGTTGTGACGTTCGTTAGCTGTTTAACCTTAGGATTCTAGCTTTTGAATATCTGTTGGACTCTAGTTCTTCAATATGTGATAGGAATCTAGCTGTACAACACCTGACATGACTAGATGTTCAGCATCTGACAGGACAATAGCTTGTCAGCATCTGATAGAAGTCTAGCTGTGCAACACCTGACAGGACTCTAGCTAGCTGTTCAACATCTGAAAGGGCTCTAGAAATTCAACATCTGACAGGATTCTAGCTATTCAATATTTGAAAGGACTATGCCTTTTGAAAATCTGACAGAATTCTAGCTGTTCAGCATCTGACAGGACTCTAGCATTCTAGCTGTTCAGCATCTGACAGGACTCTTACTGTTCAGCATCTGACATCACTATCGCTTTTCAGCATCTGACAGGATTCTAGCTTTTAAGCATCTGACAGGACTCGAATTGTTCAGCATCTGACACAGCTGACTAGTTGATAGATAGACAAGAATTTAGCTGTTAAGGCATCTAGTTGTTCAACATCTGGCACGATTCTAGTTGTTCAACATCTGACAGGACTCTAGCTGTTCAGCATCTGACATGATTCTAGCTGTTCAGCATCTGAAAGGACTCGAATTATTCAGCATCTGACAGAGATGCTGTTCAGCATCTGGCAGAACTTAGCTGTTAAACTGCTAAAGTTCGTTCTGACGTTCGTTAGCTGTTTAACCTTAGGATTCTAGCTTTTGAATATCTGTTGGACTCTAGTTCTTCAATATGTGATAGGAATCTAGCTGTACAACACCTGACATGACTCTAGATGTTCAGCATCTGACAGGACAATAGCTTGTCAGCATCTGGTCAAGCTGTGCAACACCTGACAGGACTCTAGCTAGCTGTTCAACATCTGAAAGGGCTCTAGAAATTCAACATCTGACAGGATTCTAGCTATTCAATATTTGAAAGGACTATGCCTTTTGAAAATCTGACAGAATTCTAGCTGTTCAGCATCTGACAGGACTATCGCTTTTCAGCATCTGACAGGATTCTAGCTTTTCAGCATCTGACAGGACTCGAATTGTTCAGCATCTGACATGATTCTAGCTGTTCAGCATCTGACAGGACTCGAATTGTTCAGCATCTGACAGAGATGCTGTTCAGCATCTGGCAGAACTTAGCTGTTAAACTGCTAACGTTCGTTCTGACGTTCGTTAATAATAATAATAATAATAACTTTTATTTATAACGCACTTTACATCAAACAGATCTCAAAGTGCTAACTGTGCTAGCTGTTTAACCTTAGGATTCTAGCTTTTGAATATCTGTTGGACTCTAGTTCTTCAATATGTGTTAGGAATCTAGCTGTACAACACCTGACATGACTCTAGATGTTCAGCATCTGACAGGACAATAGCTTGTCAGCATCTGGTCAAGCTGTGCAACACCTAGTTGATAGATAGACAAGAATTTAGCTGTTCAGCATCTAGTTGTTCAACATCTGGCAAGATTCTAGCTGTTCAGCATCTGACAGGACAATAGCTTGTCAGCATCTGATAGAAGTCTAGCTGTGCAACACCTGACAGGACTCTAGCTAGCTGTTCAACATCTGAAAGGGCTCTAGAAATTCAACATCTGACAGGATTCTAGCTATTCAATATTTGAAAGGACTATGCCTTTTGAAAATCTGACAGAATTCTAGCTGTTCAGCATCTGACAGGACTCTAGCATTCTAGCTGTTCAGCATCTGACAGGACTCTTACTGTTCAGCATCTGACAGCACTAACGCTTTTCAGCATCTGACATGATTCTAGCTGTTCAGCATCTGACAGGACTCTCGCTGTTCAGCATCTGACAGGACTATAGCTTGTCAGCATCTGATAGAACTCTAGCTGTGCAACACCTGACAGGACTCTAGCTAAATGTTCAACATCTGACAAGTCTCTAGAAATTCAATCTCTGACAGGATTCTAGCTGTTCAGCATCTGACAGGACTCTTACTGTTCAGCATCTGACAGCACTAACGCTTTTCAGCATCTGACAGGATTCTAGCTTTTCAGCATCTGACAGGACTCGAATTGTTCAGCATCTGACACAGCTGACAGGACTCTAGTTGATAGATAGACAAGAATTTAGCTGTTCAGCATCTAGTTGTTCAACATCTGGCAAGATTCTAGTTGTTCAACATCTGACAGGACTCTAGCTGTTCAGCATCTGACATGATTCTAGCTGTTGAATAAGTGAAATGACTCTCTGTTCAACATCTGACAGGAATTTAGCTGTTCCGCATCTGACAGTACTCTAGCTTTTCAGCATCTCGTTAGCTTAGTATTATAGCTGTACAACATCTGACAGGAGTTTAGCTGTTTAGCATCTGATAGGAATCTAGCTGTAAAAACACGTGATAGGACTCTAGCTGTTCAACATCGGATCAGACTCTGTTCAGCATCTGACAGGACTATAGCTTGTCAGCATCTGATAGAACTCTAGCTGTGCAACACCTGACAGGACTCTAGCTAAATGTTCAACATCTGACAAGTCTCTAGAAATTCAATATCTGACAGGATTCTAGCTGTTCAACATTTGAAAGGACTCTACCTTTTTAACATCTGACAGGTGTCTAGCTGTTCAGCATGTACAGGGCACTAGTTTTTCAACATCTACTCTATACATACTATACATCTACTTTCATTAAGTGAAAGGACTCTAGCTGTTTATCATCGGATCGTTGGCTCTGTTAAGCATCTGTCAGGACGTCAGCTGTTCAGCATCTGACAGCACTTTAGCTGTTCAGCATCTAACAGGATTCTAGCTGTTCAGCATCTGACAGGACTCTAATTGTTCCACATCTGCCAGGACTCTAGCTGTTCAGGAGCAGATAGAACTCTAGCTGTACACAGTTCACCGTCTGACAAGACACTATCCGGTCAACATCTGACAGGACTAGCCATTCATCATCTTACTGGACACTAGTTATCCAACAACTGACATTATTATATCTGATTGGACACTAGGTGTTCAGTTTCTGACAGGACTCTTGCTGTTAAACATCTGACAGGACTCTAGCTGATCTGCATTTGACATGACTCTAGCTGTTAGGACTCTTACTGTTCAGCATCTGACAGCACTCTAGGTGTTCAGCAACTGACAGGACTCTAGCTGTTCAGCATCTGACAGGACAATAGCTTGTCAGCATCTGATAGAAGTCTAGCTGTGCAACACCTGACAGGACTCTAGCTAGCTGTTCAACATCTGAAAGGGCTCTAGAAATTCAACATCTGACAGGATTCTAGCTATTCAATATTTGAAAGGACTATGCCTTTTGAAAATCTGACAGAATTCTAGCTGTTCAGCATCTGACAGGACTCTAGCATTCTAGCTGATCAGCATCTGACAGGACTCTTACTGTTCAGCATCTGACAGCACTAACGCTTTTCAGCATCTGACAGGATTCTAGCTTTTCAGCATCTGACAGGACTCGAATTGTTCAGCATCTGACACAGCTGACAGGACTCTAGTTGATAGATAGACAAGAATTTAGCTGTTCAGCATCTAGTTGTTCAACATCTGGCAAGATTCTAGTTGTACAACATCTGACAGGACTCTAGCTGTTCAGCATCTGACATGATTCTAGCTGTTCAGCATCTGACAGGACTCGAATTGTTCAGCATCTGACAGAGATGCTGTTCAGCATCTGGCAGAACTTAGCTGTTAAACTGCTAACGTTCGTTCTGACGTTCGTTAGCTGTTTAACCTTAGGATTCTAGCATTTGAATATCTGTTGGACTCTAGTTCTTCAATATGTGATAGGAATCTAGCTGTACAACACCTGACATGACTCTAGATGTTCAGCATCTGACAGGACAATAGCTTGATAGAAGTCTAGCTGTGCAACACCTGACTCTAGCTAGCTGTTCAACATCTGAAAGGGCTCTGTTCACCCTCTGACAACAGTAGCTGATCAACACCTAAATATATAGCCGTTCAATATCTCACAGGACAAGCTGTTCATGATCTTACTAGACTCTCGCTGTTCAGCATCTGACAGGACTATAGCTTGTCAGCATCTGATAGAACTCTAGCTGTGCAACACCTGACAGGACTCTACCTTTTTAACATCTGACTAGCTGTTCAGCATGTACAGGGCACTAGTTTTTCAACATCTACTCTATACATACTATACATCTACTTTCAATAAGTGAAAGGACTCTAGCTGTATCATCGGATCGTTGGCTCTGTTAAGCATCTGTCAGGACGTTAGCTGTTCAGCATCTAACAGGATGCTAGCTGTTCAGCATCTGAAAGGACTCTAATTGTTCCACATCTGCCAGGACTCTAGCTGTTCAGGAGCAGATAGAACTCTAGCTGTACACAGTTCACCGTCTGACAAGACACTATCCGGTCATCACATGAATGGACTATAGCTGTTCAACATCTGACAGGACTAGCCATTCATCATCTTACTGGACACTAGTTATCCAACAACTGACAATATTATATCTGATTGGACACTAGGTGTTCAGTTTCTGACAGGACTCTTGCTGTTAAACATCTGACAGGACTCTAGCAGTTCTGCATTTGACATGACTCTAGCTGTTAGGACTCGAATTGTTCAGCATCTGACAGAGATGCTGTTCAGCATCTGGCAGAACTTAGCTGTTAAACTGCTAACGTTCGTTCTGACGTTCGTTAATAATAATAATAATAACTTTTATTTATAACGCACTTTACATCAAACAGATCTCAAAGTGCTAACTGTGACAGCACTATCGCTTTTCAGCATCTGACAGGATTCTAGCTTTTCAGCATCTGACAGGACTCGAATTGTTCAGCATCTGACACAGCTGACTAGTTGATAGATAGACAAGAATTTAGCTGTTCAGCATCTAGTTGTTCAACATCTGGCAAGATTCTAGTTGTTCAACATCTGACAGGACTCTAGCTGTTCAGCATCTGACATGATTCTAGCTGTTCAGCATCTGACAGGACTCGAATTGTTCAGCATCTGAAAGAGATGCTGTTC
>JBBPBX010034669.1:21734-32494 GCA_038048925.1 Garcialebias charrua
CTAGCTGTGCAACACCTGACAGGACTAGCTAGCTGTTCAACATCTGAAAGGGCTCTAGAAATTCAACATCTGACAGGATTCTAGCTATTCAATATTTGAAAGGACTATGCCTTTTGAAAATCTGACAGAATTCTAGCTGTTCAGCATCTGACAGGACTCTAGCATTCTAGCTGTTCAGCATCTGACAGGACTCTTACTGTTCAGCATCTGACAGCAACACTTTTCAGCATCTGACATGATTCTAGCTGTTCAGCATCTGACAGGACAATAGCTTGTCAGCATCTGACAGGACGATAGCTTGTCAGCATCTGATAGAACTCTAGCTGTGCAACACCTGACAGGACTCTAGCTAAATGTTCAACATCTGACAAGTCTCTAGAAATTCAATATCTGACAGTATTCTAGCTGTTCAGCATCTGACAGGACTCTTACTGTTCAGTATCTGACAGCACTAACGCTTGTCAGCATCTGACAGGATTCTAGCTTTTCAGCTCGACAGGACTCGAATTGTTCAGCATCTGACACAGCTGACAGGACTCTAGTTGATAGATAGACAAGAATTTAGCTGGCAAGATTCTAGTTGTTCAACATCTGACAGGACTCTAGCTGTTCAGCATCTGACATGATTCTAGCTGTTCAGCATCTGACAGGACTCGAATTGTTTGTGTCTGTTTGTGTCACACAAACAGAGATGCTGTTCAGCATCTGGCAGAACTTAGCTGTTAAGCTGCTAACGTTCGTTCTGACTTTCGTTAGCTGTTTAACCTTAGGATTCTAGCTTTTGAATATCTGTTGGACTCTAGTTCTTCAATATGTGATAGGAATCTAGCTGTACAACACCTGACATGACTCTAGATGTTCAGCATCTGACAGGACAATAGCTTGATAGAAGTCTAGCTGTGCAACACCTGAGCTAGCTAGCTGTTCAACATCTGAAAGGGCTCTGTTCACCCTCTGACAACAGTAGCTGATCAACACCTGAATATATAGCCGTTCAATATCTCACAGGACAAGCTGTTCATGATCTTACTAGACTCTCGCTGTTCAGCATCTGACAGGACTATAGCTTGTCAGCATCTGATAGAACTCTAGCTGTGCAACACCTGACAGGACTCTAGCTAAATGTTCAACATCTGACAAGTCTCTAGAAATTCAATATCTGACAGGATTCTAGCTGTTCAACACTTGAAAGGACTCTACCTTTTTAACATCTGACAGGTGTCTAGCTGTTCAGCATGTACAGAGCACTAGTTTTTCAATAACATACTATACATCTACTTTCAATAAGTGAAAGGACTCTAGCTGTTTATCATCGGATCGTTGGCTCTGTTAAGCATCTGTCAGGACGTTAGCTGTTCAGCAACTGACAGCACTTTAGCTGTTCAGCATCTAACAGGATTCTTGCTGTTCTTGCTAGAATCATGTCAGATGCTGAACAGTAAGAGTCCAGTCAGATGCTGAACAGCTAGAATGCTAGAGTCCACATCTGCCAGGACTCTAGCTGTTCAGGAGCAGATAGAACTCTAGCTGTACTCTAGCTGTTCACCGTCTGACAAGACACTATCCGGTCATCACATGAATGGACTATAGCTGTTCAACATCTGACAGGACTAGCCATTCATCATCTTACTGGACACTAGTTATCCAACAACTGACAATATTATATCTGATTGGACACTAGGTGTTCAGTTTCTGACAGGACTCTTGCTGTTAAACATCTGACAGGACTCTAATTGTTCCACATCTGCCAGGACTCTAGCTGTTCAGGAGCAGATAGAACTCTAGCTGTACACAGTTCACCGTCTGACAAGACACTATCCGGTCAACATCTGACAGGACTAGCCATTCATCATCTTACTGGACACTAGTTATCCAACAACTGACATTACTATATCTGATTGGACACTAGGTGTTCAGTTTCTGACAGGACTCTTGCTGTTAAACATCTGACAGGACTCTAGCTGTTCTGCATTTGACATGACTCTAGCTGTTAGGACTCTTACTGTTCAGCATCTGACAGCACTCTAGGTGTTCAGCAACTGACAGGACTCTAGGTGTTCAGCATCTGACAGGACAATAGCTTGTCAGCATCTGATAGAAGTCTAGCTGTGCAACACCTGACAGGACTCTAGCTAGCTGTTCAACATCTGAAAGGGCTCTAGAAATTCAACATCTGACAGGATTCTAGCTATTCAATATTTGAAAGGACTATGCCTTTTTAAAATCTGACAGAATTCTAGCTGTTCAGCATTTGACAGGACTCTAGCATTCTAGCTGTTCAGCAACTGACAGGACTCTTACTGTTCAGCATCTGACAGGACTCGAATTGTTCAGCATCTGACACAGCTGACTAGTTGATAGATAGACAAGAATTTAGCTGTTCAGCATCTAGTTGTTCAACATCTGGCAAGATTCTAGTTGTTCAACATCTGACAGGACTCTAGCTGTTCAGCATCTGACAGGATTCTAGCTATTCAATATTTGAAAGGACTATGCCTTTTGAAAATCTGACCGAATTCTAGCTGTTCAGCATCTGACAGGACTCTAGCATTCTAGCTGTTCAGCATCTGACATCTGATAGAACTCTTACTGTTCAGCATCTGACAGCACTATCGCTTTTCAGCATCTGACAGGATTCTAGCTGTTCAGCATCTGACAGGACTCGAATTGTTCAGCATCTGACACAGCTCTAGCTGTTCAGCATCTAGTTGTTCAACATCTGGCAAGATTCTAGTTGCTCAACATCTGACAGGACTCTAGCTGTTCAGCATCTGACATGATTCTAGCTGTTCAGCATCTGACAGGACTCGAATTGTTCAGCATCTGACAGAGATGCTGTTCAGCATCTGGCAGAACTTAGCTGTTAAACTGCTAACGTTCGTTCTGACGTTCGTTAGCTGTTTAACCTTAGGATTCTAGCTTTTGAATAGCTGTTGGACTCTAGTTCTTCAATATGTGATAGGAATCTAGCTGTACAACACCTGACATGACTCTAGATGTTCAGCATCTGACAGGACAATAGCTTGTCAGCATCTGATAGAAGTCTAGCTGTGCAACACCTGACTCTAGCTAGCTGTTCAACATCTGAAAGGGCTCTGTTCACCCTCTGACAACAGTAGCTGATCAACACCTGAATATATAGCCGTTCAATATCTCACAGTACAAGCTGTTCATGATCGTACTAGACTCTCGCTGTTCCGCATCTGACAGGACTATAGCTTGTCAGCATCTGATAGAACTCTAGCTGTGCAACACCTGACAGGACTCTAGCTAAATTAGGACTGATTCAACATCTGACAAGTCTCTACAAATTCAATATCTGACAGGATTCTAGCTGTTCAACATTTGAAAGGACTCTACCTTTTTAACATCTGACAGGTGTCTAGCTGTTTAGCATGTACAGGGCAATAGTTTTTCAACATCTACTCTATATACTATTAGTATACTATAAGTATACTATACATCTACTTTCAATAAGTGAAAGGACTCTAGCTGTTTATCATCGGATCGTTGGCTCTGTTAAGCATCTGTCAGGACGTTAGCTGTTCAGCAACTGACAGCACTTTAGCTGTTCAGCATCTAACAGGATTCTATCTGTTCAGCATTTGACAGGACTCTAATTGTTCAGGAGCAGATAGAACTCTAGCTGTACACAGTTCACCGTCTGACAAGACACTATCCGGTCATCACATGAATGGACTATAGCTGTTCAACATCTGACAGGACTAGCCATTCATCATCTTACTGGACACTAGTTATTCAACAACTGACAATATAATATCTGATTGGACACTAGGTGTTCAGTTTCAGACAGGACTCTTGCTGTTAAACATCTGACAGGACTCTAGCTGTTCTGCATTTGACATGACTCTAGCTGTTAGGACTCTTACTCTAGGTGTTCAGCAACTGACAGGACTCTAGTTGTTCAGCATCTGACAGGACAATAGCTTGTCAGCATCTGATAGAAGTCTAGCTGTGCAACACCTGACAGGACTCTAGCTAGCTGTTCAACATCTGAAAGGGCTCTAGAAATTCAACATCTGACAGGATTCTAGCTATTCAATATTTGAAAGGACTATGCCTTTTGAAAATCTGACAGAATTCTAGCTGTTCAGCATCTGACAGGACTCTAGCATTCTAGCTGTTCAGCATCTGACAGGACTCTTACTGTTCAGCATCTGACAGCACTATCGCTTTTCAGCATCTGACAGGATTCTAGCTGTTCAGCATCTGACAGGACTCGAATTGTTCAGCATCTGACACAGCTCTAGCTGTTCAGCATCTAGTTGTTCAACATCTGGCAAGATTCTAGTTGTTCAACATCTGACAGGACTCTAGCTGTTCAGCATCTGACATGATTCTAGCTGTTCAGCATCTGACAGGACTCGAATTGTTCAGCATCTGACAGAGATGCTGTTCAGCATCTGGCAGAACTTAGCTGTTAAACTGCTAACGTTCGTTCTGACGTTCGTTAGCTGTTTAACCTTAGGATTCTAGCTTTTGAATATCTGTTGGACTCTAGTTCTTCAATATGTGATAGGAATCTAGCTGTACAACACCTGACATGACTCTAGATGTTCAGCATCTGAAAGGACTCTAGTTGTTCAGCATCTGACAGGACAATAGCTTGTCAGCATCTGATAGAAGTCTAGCTGTGCAACATCTGACAGGTGTCTAGCTTTCAACATCTGAAAGGGCTCTAGAAATTCTACATCTGACAGGATTCTAGCTATTGAATATTTGAAAGGACTATGCCTTTTGAAAATCTGACATAATTCTAGCTGTTCAGTATCTGACAGGACTCTAGCATTCTAGCTGTTCAGCATCTGACAGGACTCTTACTGTTCAGCATCTGACAGGATTCTAGCTTTTCAGCATCTGACAGGACTCGAATTGTTCAGCATCTGACACAGCTGACAGGACTCTAGTTGATAGATAGACAAGAATTTAGCTGTTCAGCATCTAGTTGTTCAACATCTGGCAAGATTCTAGTTGTTCAACATCTGACAGGACTCTAGCTGTTCAGCATCTGACATGATTCTAGCTGTTCAGCATCTGACAGGACTCGAATTGTTCAGCATCTGACAGAGATGCTGTTCAGCATCTGGCAGAACTTAGCTGTTAAACTGCTAACGTTCGTTCTGACGTTCGTTAGCTGTTTAACCTTAGGATTCTAGCTTTTGAATATCTGTTGGACTCTAGTTCTTCAATATGTGATAGGAATCTAGCTGTACAACACCTGACATGACTCTAGATGTTCAGCATCTGACAGGACTCTAGCTGTTCAGCATCTGACAGGACAATAGCTTGTCAGCATCTGATAGAAGTCTAGCTGTGCAACACCTGACAGGACTCTAGCTAGCTGTTCAACATCTGAAAGGGCTCTGTTCACCCTCTGACAACAGTAGCTGATCAACACCTGAATATATAGCCGTTCAATATCTCACAGGACAAAACTCTAGAACTTCGTTCATGATCTTACTAGACTCTAGCTGTTCAGCATCAGACAGGACTATAGCTTCACAGCATCTGATAGAACTCTAGCTGTGCAACACCTGACAGGACTCTAGCTAAATGTTCAACATCTGACAAGTCTCTAGAAATTCAATATCTGACAGGATTCTAGCTGTTCAACATTTGAAAGGACTCTACCTTTTTAACATCTGACAGGTGTCTAGCTGTTCAGCATGTACAGTGCACTAGTTTTTCTACTCTATACATACTATACATCTACTTTCAATAATTGAAAGGACTCTAGCTGTTTATCATCGGATCGTTGGCTCTGTTAAGCATCTGTCTGGACGTTAGCTGTTCAGCATCTGACAGCACTTTAGCTGTTCAACATCTAACAGGATTCTAGCTGTTCAGCATCTGACATCTAATTGTTCCTCATTTGCCAGGACTCTAGCTGTTCAGGAGCAGATAGAACTCTAGCACAGCACTCACCACAGTTCACCGTCTGACAAGACACTATCTGGTCATCACATGAATTGACTATAGCTGTTCAGCATCTGAAAGGATAGCCATTCATCATCTTACTGGACACTAGTTATTCAACAACTGACAATATTATATCTGATTGGACACTAGGTGTTCAGTTTCTGACAGGACTCTTGCTGTTAAACATCTGACAGGACTCTAGCTGTTCTGCATTTGACATGACTCTAGCTGTTAGGACACTTACTGTTCAGCATCTGACAGCACTCTAGGTGTTCAGCAACTGACAGGACTCTAGCTGTTCAGCATCTGACAGGACAATAGCTTGTCAGCATCTGATAGAAGTCTAGCTGTGCAACACCTGACAGGACTCGAATTGTTCAGCATCTGACAGAGATGACTAGCTGTTCAACATCTGAAAGGGCTCTAGAAATTCAAAATCTGACAGGATTCTAGCTATTCAATATTTGAAAGGACTGTGCCTTTTGAAAATCTGACAGAATTCTAGCTGTTCAGCATCTGACAGGACTCTAGCATTCTAGCTGTTCAGCATCTGACAGGACTCTTACTGTTCAGCATCTGACAGCACTATCGCTTTTCAGCATCTGACAGGATTCTAGCTGTTCAGCATCTGACAGGACTCGAATTGTTCAGCATCTGACACAGCTCTAGCTGTTCAGCATCTAGTTGTTCAACATCTGGCAAGATTCTAGTTGTTCAACATCTGACAGGACTCTAGCTGTTCAGCATCTGACATGATTCTAGCTGTTCAGCATCTGACAGGACTCGAATTGTTCAGCATCTGACAGAGATGCTGTTCAGCATCTGGCAGAACTTAGCTGTTAAACTGCTAACGTTCGTTCTGACGTTCGTTAGCTGTTTAACCTTAGGATTCTAGCTTTTGAATATCTGTTGGACTCTAGTTCTTCAATATGTGATAGGAATCTAGCTGTACAACACCTGACATGACTCTAGATGTTCAGCATCTGACAGGACTCTAGCTGTTCAGCATCTGACAGGACAATAGCTTGTCAGCATCTGATAGAAGTCTAGCTGTGCAACACCTGACAGGACTCTAGCTAGCTGTTCAACATCTGAAAGGGCTCTGTTCACCCTCTGACAACAGTAGCTGATCAACACCTGAATATATAGCTGTGCAATATCTCACAGGACAAGCTGTTCATGATCTTACTAGACTCTAGCTGTTCAGCATCTGACAGGACTATAGCTGTTCAGCATCTGACAGGACTATAGCTTGTCAGCATCTGATAGAACTCTAGCTGTGCAACACCTGACAGGACTCTAGCTAAATGTTCAACATCTGACAAGTCTCTAGAAATTCAATATCTGACAGGATTCTAGCTGTTCAACATTTGAAAGGACTCTACCTTTTTTAACATCTGACAGGTGTCTAGCTGTTCAGCATGTACAGGGCACTAGTTTTTCAACATCTACTCTATACATACTATACATCTACTTTCAATAAGTGAAAGGACTCTAGCTGTTTATCATCGGATCGTTGGCTCTGTTAAGCATATGTCAGGACGTTAGCTGTTCAGCATCTGACAGCACTTTAGCTGTTCAGCATCTAACAGGATTCTAGCTGTTCAGCATCTGACATCTAATTGTTCCTCATCTGCCAGGACTCTAGCTTTTCAGGAGCAGATGGAACTCTAGATGTACACAGTTCACCGTCTGACAAGACACTATCCGGTCATCACATGAATTGACTATAGCTGTTCAAAATCTGACAGGACTAGCCATTCATCATCTTACTGGATACTAGTTATTCAACAACTGACAATATTATATGTGATTGGACACTAGGTGTTCAGTTTCTGACAGGACTCTTGCTGTTAAACATCTGACAGGACTCTAGCTGTTCTGCATTTGACATGACTCTAGCTGTTAGGACTCTATGTGTTCAGCATCGTATAGGATTCTAGCTGTTCAACAGCTGTTAGCTGTTAAACTGCTAACGTTCGTTCTGACGTTCGTTAGCTGTTTAACCTTAGGATATTAGCTTTTGAAAATCTGTTGGACTCTAGTTCTTCAATATGTGATAGGGAATCTAGCTGTACAACACCTGACATGACTTTAGATGTTCAGCATCTGACAGTTTACTAGCTGTTCACCCTCTGAAAACAGTAGCTGGTCAACACCTGAATATATAGCTATTCAATTCTCACAGGATAAGCTGTTCATGATCTTACTAGACTCTAGCTTTTCAGCATCTGACAGGACTATAGCTTGTCAGCATCTGATAGAACTCTAGCTGTGCAACATCTGACAGGACTCTAGCTAAATGTTCAACATCTGACAAGTCTCTAGAAATTCAATATCTGACAGGATTCTAGCTGCATCTGACAGGACTCTAGCATTCTAGCTGTTCAGCATCTGACAGGACTCACTGTTCAGCATCTGATAGGATTCTAGATGTTCAGCATCTGACAGGACTAAAATTGTTCAGCATCTGACAGCACTAACGCTTTTCAGCATCTGACAGGATTCTAGCTTTTCAGCATCTGACAGGACTCGAATTGTTCAGCATCTGACACAGCTGACAGGAATCTAGTTGATAGATAGACAAGAATTTAGCTGTTCAGCATCTAGTTGTTCAACATCTGGCAAGATTCTAGTTGTCCAACATCTGACAGGACTCTAGCTGTTCAGCATCTGACAGGACTCGAATTGTTCAGCATCTGACAGAGATGCTGTTCAGCATCTGGCAGAACTTAGCTGTTAAACTGCTAAAGTTCGTTCTGACGTTCGTTAGCTGTTTAACCTTAGGATTCTAGCTTTTGAATATCTGTTGGACTCTAGTTCTTCAATATGTGATAGGAATCTAGCTGTACAACACCTGACATGACTCTAGATGTTCAGCATCTGACAGGACTCTAGCTGTTCAGCATCTGACAGGACAATAGCTTGTCAGCATCTGATAGAAGTCTAGCTGTGCAACACCTGACAGGACTCTAGCTAGCTGTTCAACATCTGAAAGGATTCTAGAAATTCAACATCTGACAGGATTCTAGCTATTCAATATTTGAAAGGACTATGCCTTTTGAAAATCTGACAGAATTCTAGCTGTTCAGCATCTGACAGGACTCTAGCATTCTAGCTGTTCAGCATCTGACAGGACTCTTACTGTTCAGCATCTGACAGCACTAACGCTTTTCAGCATCTGACATGATTCTAGCTGTTCAGCATCTGACAGGACTCTCGCTGTTCAGCATCTGACAGGACTATAGCTTGTCAGCATCTGATAGAACTCTAGCTGTGCAACACCTGACAGGACTCTAGCTAAATGTTCAACATCTGACAAGTCTCTAGAAATTCAATCTCTGACAGGATTCTAGCTGTTCAGCATCTGACAGGACTCTTACTGTTCAGCATCTGACAGCACTAACGCTTTTCAGCATCTGACAGGATTCTAGCTTTTCAGCATCTGACAGGACTCGAATTGTTCAGCATCTGACACAGCTGACAGGACTCTAGTTGATAGATAGACAAGAATTTAGCTGTTCAGCATCTAGTTGTTCAACATCTGGCAAGATTCTAGTTGTTCAACATCTGACAGGACTCTAGCTGTTCAGCATCTGACATGATTCTAGCTGTTGAATAAGTGAAATGACTCTCTGTTCAACATCTGACAGGAATTTAGCTGTTCCGCATCTGACAGTACTCTAGCTTTTCAGCATCTCGTTAGCTTAGTATTATAGCTGTACAACATCTGACAGGAGTTTAGCTGTTTAGCATCTGATAGGAATCTAGCTGTAAAAACACGTGATAGGACTCTAGCTGTTCAACATCGGATCAGACTCTGTTCAGCATCTGACAGGACTATAGCTTGTCAGCATCTGATAGAACTCTAGCTGTGCAACACCTGACAGGACTCTAGCTAAATGTTCAACATCTGACAAGTCTCTAGAAATTCAATATCTGACAGGTGTCTAGCTGTTCAGCATGTACAGGGCACTAGTTTTTCAACATCTACTCTATACATACTATACATCTACTTTCATTAAGTGAAAGGACTCTAGCTGTTTATCATCGGATCGTTGGCTCTGTTAAGCATCTGTCAGGACGTTAGCTGTTCAGCATCTGACAGCACTTTAGCTGTTCAGCATCTAACAGGATTCTAGCTGTTCAGCATCTGACAGGACTCTAATTGTTCCACATCTGCCAGGACTCTAGCTGTTCAGGAGCAGATAGAACTCTAGCTGTACACAGTTCACCGTCTGACAAGACACTATCCGGTCAACATCTGACAGGACTAGCCATTCATCATCTTACTGGACACTAGTTATCCAACAACTGACATTATTATATCTGATTGGACACTAGGTGTTCAGTTTCTGACAGGACTCTTGCTGTTAAACATCTGACAGGACTCTAGCTGATCTGCATTTGACATGACTCTAGCTGTTAGGACTCTTACTGTTCAGCATCTGACAGCACTCTAGGTGTTCAGCAACTGACAGGACTCTAGCTGTTCAGCATCTGACAGGACAATAGCTTGTCAGCATCTGATAGAAGTCTAGCTGTGCAACACCTGACAGGACTCTAGCTAGCTGTTCAACATCTGAAAGGGCTCTAGAAATTCAACATCTGACAGGATTCTAGCTATTCAATATTTGAAAGGACTATGCCTTTTGAAAATCTGACAGAATTCTAGCTGTTCAGCATCTGACAGGACTCTAGCATTCTAGCTGTTCAGCATCTGACAGGACTCTTACTGTTCAGCATCTGACAGCACTATCGCTTTTCAGCATCTGACAGGATTCTAGCTTTTCAGCATCTGACAGGACTCGAATTGTTCA
>JBBPBX010034670.1:7078-19927 GCA_038048925.1 Garcialebias charrua
ATTCATTCAACCTTTATTTAGTCAGGTAAATCTTTTGAACCTCATGGGCTCATTTACGAAAGCGACCTGCTAAAACTAAAGAACAATGAACAGCAATGGTAGAATTTCCTTAAACAATAAACAAACAAACAATAAACAATAGAAAACAAAAGAGAGAAAAAAAAAAAAAAAAAATATATATATATATATATATATTTTTTTTAACAAAGTATCAAAAAACTAGCAAAACATTATAAGGTATATGTATAAAATCAAAGACAGGAACATATCTGCATTATATAGCGCCATGTCACAACAAAAGTCATCTCAGTGCAACGAACAGAAACATTCCTATATAAAAATAATGATTTTACATTATACTGTACAGTATATCTGAGGACCGACTGCTTTGAGTTTAACTCCATTGCAGAACTCCCATCTTGAGCAAGCATGAAGGCAACAGTGGAAAGGAAAAACATCCATCCATTCTCTTCTGCTTATCCAGGGTTGGGTTGCGGGGGTAGCAGCCTAAGTAGGGAGGCCCAGACTTCCCTCTCCCCAGCCACTTGGAGCAGCTCCTCTGGGGGAATCCCAAGGCGTTCCCAGGCCAGCCGAGAAACATAGTCCCTCCAGCGTGTCCTGGGTCTTCCTCTGGGTCTCCTCCCGGTGGGACATGCCCGGAACACCTCACCAGGGAGGCGTCCAGGAGGCATCCTAACCAGATGCCCGAGCCACCTCAACTGGCTCCTCTCGATGTGGAGAAGCAGCGGCTCTACTCCGAGTCCCTCCCGGATGACTGAGCTTCTCACCCTATCTCTAAGGGAGAGTCCAGACACCCTGCGGAGAAAACTCATTTCAGCCGCTTGTATCCGAGATCTCGTTCATTCGGTCACAACCCAAAGCTCATGACTATAGATGAGGGTAGGAACGTAGATCGACCGGTAAAAAAAACTCCCTCACGAGGATAAAACCTTTAGCAGAACCAGGTTCAGGACAAGCGGCTTTCTGCGTTGACCAGCTGGGTTTGAGAGGAACAGATACACAATGGCAGGTCAAGAATCACATGTTAAGATAGAAAAAAAACTGAACTCCCATTAATGTTTAAGCTTTGACAGTGTGGTCAAAAATCTTGAGTTAGCCCTATTTATATATATATATATATTTTTTTACTATGTACCGGTAGCTAAATCTTGTAGTACTTTAAAGTAGCCTTGTTTTTCAGACTTTCTGCAGGTTTTTAATTGTTTTGTTTTTGGACACTTGCTTAATTTGAACTCATTTAGAATATTTTTTGTTTGTTGGGTCACTTAACTCAGATTTATGAATCATTCAATTATTAAATGCTCCAAAATTTAACAAATAAACCGTTGTTGTAGCTACAAATTATATATATATATATATATATATATATATATATATATATATATTATTTACAAACTTAAAAGTGGATTTTAATCACTTTATCAGCAGCCTCTTATAAAGTTGTAGTTTATTCTAATTTCTTCAGTTAAATCTTAAAAAAAAAAGGCTCACACTTACTAGTTTGACACAAAATAGTTTTATAAAACCACCAAAGTGTTTAGATAATTTATGAATGATGATCTTTGTTGTGTGGTTTTTCTATTCTTTTAAATACATGACTTTTAAAAACTCAGGACAGTGTTACACTTTTACTATTTTATGCTTATGTTTATTAAATGTTTTAGTGTTTAGATGGTTACTGTTGCACCGAGGGACTGAGAGAAACGCAATCTCAATCCTGTGTATGTCCTGTACATATTGCAGTTCTGACAATAAAGTTGACTTTGACTTTAGACACGATGTATTTATTGTAGAGGGTTCTTAAGGTCTTGGTATTTCTTTTTGCTTCCAGTTATTCAGTTTTTTAGGGACAATACACCGTCATGGTCAGGTTTGAAGGACGGAACTGAAAACATGTTGAAAGAGAAGTTGATGTCCAAAATAAAATCCAGAGAACCTGGAGAACTATTGATGAAGACATTTTATAAGAATGTGTAGCTCTTAAAACAAAGATTGATTTTCACTACACTAATCGTATTTACCGTAATGTGGTAATAATTGTGTTTTTTTTCTTCATCTTGTCTCGCCAGTACCGAGCCTGGTTACAGTCCAGCTTCAATCCCAGTCCATTCAGTGACCACGAGCAGGTGGCAGCTCTGTTGACTCGGTTCACGGAGCAGCAGGAGAACCAGAGTCGAGCAGCAGACCGCAGCTGGGTAGTCCGGGGCTTGGACACTGAACGTCCTGAAGGCAGCAGCTGAAACGTGACGCCAGCCGAACTCGAGCCTGCTTCTGTGTGGAACTACTGCTCTGTCATAGCTGGATCCAGCATTAGGGCTTTTGGACTTTACACTATAAAAATATATATAATTAAATACACTTCCAGATTGATCTCTTTTGAAACTTAATTGCTTCTGTCACAACGTTTTAATCAGCCAAATCTCATGTTAATCTATTATCAGTCTGAACAGGCATTCAGGAGTACCAGTGCACACTGACACCTTATTATAAACACCCCAGCACTTTATCTACAAGAGTAACCTGTTTGTTTTTTTAATTAGTGAACGTTATATGTCTGCATTGTTTAGCTCTGTAGCCTTAAAGACAGCCCTGATGATCAGCGCTGTCCTGATTGAACGTTTTGCCTTTCTGTCCAGTCTGCACTGATTCCACACGTCCTCAACCAAATTCTGAATTTGACTTGTTTACGTCTTTAACTATGTTCCTGTGCAGCTCGTCAGGTTAAGATGGTCGGTGAACGGATACCATCAAGTTTATTCTGCACATTTCAGTGCAAGAGCGTCTTCTTATGAAAACTCCAACCCCTTTTTTAAAATATTTGTACATGGAGGGAAAATGTGTTTGTTGTTGTCAAAAAACGCGAAAAAAGTACATTTACAGTACCTTGTCAACAGCTGCAAAAACCAGAGTGACCTTTTCATATGTCTGGCCTCATTGTTCCTAAACATGCAAAGACTGATGTTACCTTAAACTACTTTGTGCTACAAGTGTAATTAACTTGTGCCAAATTATCGTCTTCCTTATTGTATCAAAGCTCTAATTTATGTGACAGAACTGTTAAATGTTGTTTTTTGTAAATGTCTGTTTTAAAGCCATTTGTTTTGAAGGGTTTTATGTATATTTTTATATTTGATATGAAAGTGTATTGGAAAAAGAGATGCAATTGCTAAATTGCTGTGTGTGTGTGTGTGGGGGGGGTAATATGTGTAACTAAATTCAATTAAAACTTGCAATTCAATGGTGTTCTTGCCAAGGGCGTAGATTTCATCTCATTATTGGGGGGGACCATAAACAGGGAAATTTTTTAAGAGCAATTTTGGGGGGGTCGGCAAAGTTACAGTGAAATGTAATGCAAAATGTACAGAGGGAAGTTTATCCAAACTGCATGCATATACTATGCAGAATAATCAGCAATAATATTGATTTAAATGGCATGTATTTAGTAGTCTTAATACTACTATTAATCAGTACAATAGTGACACTCATTACTCTTGTAAAAAAAATAATATGTTCAATCTTTGCCACTTGTCATTTTGACAAGTGGCAAAATGAGAATTTTGCAAAATAGGTCCCCTCTAAATGTTTAAATTTCAGTTTGGCTTGTATTCATAGATTGCTGTGGTCAGTGTCACTGGTAATACCACACCTTCCCAAAATCTTAAAGCTTGAAAAGAAAACAGTTTTTAAGGAGAAGAAATACTTTAATGCAGGAGTCACCAAACTTTTTGAGACTGAGAGCTACTTCAGTGGGACCAAGAGGCACAACGGTCCACTTGTTCGTTCCAAACAATTTTGCATGCATGGTTCAACTTTAATCATAGTATTAATAATAATACATACATGTGAATATATGACTGCCTGATCACATCTGATCTGGTCTGTATTATTAAAGACGCCACACAATGATTTAGGTTGGTAAATATGATCAATTATTATTGATAATTACCAGTAGTGATTAGAACTCTCAATCAAGAACTTTCAGTTTGAATAATTTTTGGGTTATTCTGTGCAAATGTAAATTGTTCTTAGCTTTGACTGGGAGTGTGGATGGTTGTTTGTCTCTTTGTCTTTGTGTAAACATTGGACTAAACCATTTGCCAACAGAGAAGGGGGGAGGCAAAATTTCCTTTTTTTTCTTAGAATAATGGCGGATTTCTCTCTTTTTTTTTGCCTTTTTATATTTATATTGTTTAAAGACACAGTTTCCTTTATTGAATTATTGGGGGGGGACAGATCTATATTTCCCCAAGATTGGGGAGGTCCGGATCCCCCCCGAGCCCCCCAGGATCTACGCCTATTTCTTGCATCTGTAAAGTGTCCTGTCTAGGCCCGATCTAAAAATGATCTATTTTGGGGTGGGGTGTATGACGGCATGGTGGATCAGTTGGGGCGGCTGTTGCCGAGAAGGTTGTTGGATTGAATCCTGGCTGGAGGCCTTTCTGGGTGGAGTTTGCATGTTCTCGTTGTGCATGTGCAGATTTTCTAGTTTCCTCCCACAGACCAAAAACATGCATGTTAGTCTGATTGGTAACTAAATTGTCCCTAGGTGTGAGTGAGAGACTGAATGGTTGTTTGTCTTTGTGTCCCTGATTTGTGACCTGTCCAGTGTGTCCCCCTCCTCTCACCCACTGACTGCTGGACATGGGCACCTCAACATGAAAGAAAGAAGCGGGTAAAGCTAATGGCTGGATGGACTTTAGAAATCTATTCATTCAGCTGTAGTTTGATCCCAGCACGTTTGAAAATATGTAGTTGAACCTGTTTATCTCGTTTCCCAGAAATATTTTCCAGTGGGGAGTTTGGGTAATTAGTAACTGAGGACATACACTTTTTGGCGCATACTGTAATCAAAGTCTTCATTTAACTATAGTTTTATTTCACTGTGAATTTATTGACCCCAAAGACAATAAATTTATATTCATGTATTTTTGTTTATAGCTAAAGGTGGAAATGTCGAGGTGTACTGTTTCCTGGCTGCACATTCCAAACAGTTTCTCTGGAACAACATTGACAAGATGCTTTTACATCGAGTTTATTTATTTTAATCTAAATGAAACCTCTACAGCAGGGGTGTTCAGACTTTTTCAGCATGTGGGCTATTTTTGAAATTATCAAGTCAAAGTGATCTACCGTACCTACTATAAGGCCCCGTTTACACGAAAACAACATGTGGAAACATTAGGGATTTTTCAATGTTTATTGGGGGTAATAAACAAAAAATAAGCTGGTTTACATGAAAAATGCTGTAGTTTTCATGTCAGTCGGGTTGCCAGATAAGAAATTATGAACTATAGTAAATACTGTGGCTTTAAAATTATAGTATTTTGACCTAAACTGTTGTGTTTGCTGAGTAAAGATGTTCTAAGATTCAATTCAGTTTATTTATATAGCGTCAATTCACAAAAGAAGTAATCTCAGGGCACTGAACAGACAATTATTTTTTTTAATGTCATGCTGCGATCTACCAGTACTACCCCAGAGATCTATTAGTAGATCGCGATCTACGTAATGAGCACCCCTGCTCTACAGTATATGGAATCATAACTCATTCATTCAACCTTTATTATTACACGTTAATCCCATTGAGACTCCGGAACTCATTTACAAGAGAGACCTGATTTATTTTTAACAAAGAGTGTTGAACTGATGTCAGTAAATTATCCTAATGTTTTAACCACTGATTGTAATTTTATTGCATTCATATTAACACAAACACATCGAGTAGTTTCATATTTTGCAATTTCCTAAATTAACATTTAGCTTAACTTATAAATTCATAAAATAACGTTCCATATTTTCATTCTGTGCAATAGAGCTTGGAAATATTACTTCAAAAGAGCAACAGGTTATTTTTTTAAACTGGAATTTACATTCTTCGTCAAAATAGTTCAAATACAAATACAGTATATTAGATATTTTTTAAAATTTCTAACACCATAAATATTTAATAAACCATGAAGACAGTTTTATATATACAGCTCACCCCATCATTCATCATGTTGCAATTCTCTCTGTGTGTCTGGGTTGTTTTTTGGCTTATAAATTAAATTTAAAATTTCCCAAAGTAATAAAGCTTTACACTCAAGTAAAAACTCCAGCCCAGATTTGCAAAACTACAAGCACAAGGTCAGCCTCACACTTTCTGCAAAACACTCAATTTTATTGATTAAATGATCCAGTTTAGACAAATAAACATGACTTGCCATTTTAATCAAACACATTTTATCATGATGATGATGTTGCAGCATGTTGGTTGGACAAGCCATGAAACAAAACATCCCCTGTATGCTCATTGTGTTGGACACAGTGGATTTTAAAGTGTGACCACTCAGATGTTTGCTGAATTTACAGAACACGAGAATCGGTTCAGATTTCTCCGATGACTGATTTGATGTTGTGGAAAGACAAAAATCTCGTCATCAGTCTGCAGCATGTGCTGCTTGTATACCAATATAAACGAGAAGAGTGATGAAAATGTTTAAAAAACTTAAAGGAATCAAATTAGTGTGTGTTGAGGCAACTAAATCTTTTGATAGTGCTGAAGGTTTTAGAATAATAATAATAATAATAATAATGAATTCCATTTATAATGCACTTTTCATTAATAAAAATCTCAAAGTGCTAATGGAATGGGTTCACTATAGTGATCATGATTGACTGGTAGCTCTATAAAAAGGAATTGTCCGACAGAATGTCTCAAATGCTGACTCATAGTTCAAGAAAACTGATTAGGATTTTCAGCAACGACTTAGGAACCACCCATGAGCTGGAACTGCAGGAACACCAGTATCACTGTTTTACGTCTGAGAGGGTGCTGACTGCTGACCAGAAAGTCTCTTAAAGCAATTTGTTCAAGCTGGACAGAAGTTTGCAACTGCTCATCTGGACAAGCTAAAACACCTTCTGATGAAATATTTTATGTTCAGATGAGACAAAGCCATTTTGTCACAATGACCCAAACAAAAAAAAGTGTGTTTGGAAGGAGTGAGGCTTTCGAGCACTTTCCAAACTGTCAGGCACATTGTAGATGGATCAATGAATGAAAACAAAGTTCATGCTCAATAATCCAGGTAAAAATCCAACAATGTTCAGTCAGGTCATCTGGATGGTTTATTTTTATTATTTTTTTGCTTAGACATTCAACCTCCTTAGTTCTAGAATTGCGTCGCTCGGGGTGGCTGCATGTTGGAGCAGCTCTGTTACTTTCATTCTGATTTATTGCTTTTGAAAACTTTAATTCTTCTTTTTTCTGGATGTAAATTCTGGATGTAAATCTCTTTTTTTTTAATGATTACAATCTGGTATCGGAAGCTGTGCAGCTGGAATAAATTTTACTGAAACCTTTTTACTTTGGGGCCTTTGATATGATGTGTAACCAAGGCAACAATGCTTTTTTTAACAACCAGAAGCAGCTGAATAACATCTCAAAAGCTCAAATACCACAGCTACAGCTCCAAATCACAAATGAGTTGAAAAGGAGGCGCCGTGGATGAAATTGTGTCAACCTGGCGGCAGTGCTCGAGTACCTGACCGCCGAGATCCTGGAGCTGGTTTAACAACCAGAAGCAGCTGAATAACATCTCGAAAGCTCAAATACAGCCCCAAATCCCAAATGAGTTGAAAAGGAGGCGCCGTGGATGAAATCGCATCAACCTGGTGGCAGTGCTCGAGTACCTGACCGCCGAGATCCTGGAGCTGGTGGGGAAACTCGGTTTGTGACAATGGAAGGACTGGGATCACCCCCCAGCACCTTCAGCTGTCTGACCGTGGCAACGAGGAGCTCTGCAGACTGCTGGGAGGACTGACCACGACTCAGGGAGGAACTCTGTCTAACATTCGGGCAATCCTGCTACCCAGGAGGATCGAGAGGCCTGCTGGATCCGACAGCAAACTGGATCCCCCAGCACCTTCAGCTGTCTGACCGTGGCAACGAGGAGCTCTGCAGACTGCTGGGAGGACTGACCACGACTCAGGGAGGAACTCTGTCTAACATTCGGGCAATCCTGCTACCCAGGAGGATCGAGAGGCCTGCTGGATCCGACAGCAAACTGGATCCGGGTGGACGGATCATTATCCATGGCCAAATTCTTTGGATTCGCTGCAGGAGATCTTTCCTGACCACAACAATCAACACCCCTTGAATTAATAATAATAATACTTTATTTATAGAGCCCTTTAAAACAACCACAGCTGCAACAAAGTGCTGTACATAAAATCAAGAACATTTTTAAAACACATAAAAATAAAACAGTTGTTAAAACATTAAGATCAATAAAAACAGTGCAGAGCAAATTCAGTCTGTGCTAAAAGCCAGTGAGTAAAAATGTGTTTTTAGAAGAGTTTTAAAAATGGACAGTGAAGGAGATTGTCTGATGGGAAGAGCGAGATCGTTCCACAGTTTTAAACCAGGATGATGAGCTACGACAACACTTTGTTTCCCTCTGGAATTAATGAAGTATTTTTAATTAATTTAATTTAATTAACCTTCAAACTCTTCAGCATCCCCTCAAATCAACAGCTAGAAACTTGGACACAGTGGGGTGTTCCACCAAGATCCTAAACACACATCAGACATGCTTTCTGATTAAGCAGCTTTTGGAAAAACCTTCCCAAACCTCCAACCAGAAATTTGTGGACAAAACTTAAAAGTTGGGCCAGGAAACCAAATCAATGAACTCTACCAAGAAGAGTGATCAAATAGCCCGACAGAGAAGCTTGCTGATGGATACTAAAAAGTAAGTGCTATTGATCAATTATTAGTATGAACATGTCTGTGTGCATAATTTTGTCTTTTTGTGTGTTAGAAAAGCCACAGTCCATATTGTGCTCCCAGTGTTTGTGTTTAAAATCCACTGTGTCTGTCTGACAATCAAAGCCTGGTTCAATTAAACCAGTATCTTCATTATCGGTGCATGTAAACTTTTGACCTCAGCGGTACCTGCACAACAAACTCGGTGCAGTTTCACACCACCAGTGGTGGGATGTAACTAAATACAAATACTTTTTTTTTTTTTTTTTCATTCAACCTTTATTTAGTCAGGTAAATCTTATTGAGCCTCGAGGGCTCATTTACGAAAGCGACCTGCTACAAACTAAAGAATGATGAACATCAATGATACAAATACATTAAACAGTAAACAAAAGAAAAGAAAAAGTAGCAAAAACATTATAAGGTAGATGTACAAAAAAATCAAAGACAGGAACATATCTGCATTGGTTTTTGCCAGGATTCCAACAGATTCTGAAAACCATCCAGAGAGGTCAGGGCCGAGAGCTTCAGATCTTTTTGTAAGATATTCCATGAAGCAGGAGCAGAGTAGGAGAAGGCCCTTTTTCCAAGTTCAGTCCTCACTGACGGAACACTGCAGGTAATCATGTCCTGAGAGCGCACGCTGTAGCTGCACTCACGCAAAGACATGTAGGAGGAGATGTATGAGGGCAGCAGACCAAGAAGTGATTTAAAGATGAAAATGTACCAGTGGAAGAGTCTGCGTGAGGTTAATGATGTCCAATTAACCAGTGAATACAGGGTGCAGTGGTGGGTACGATAATCACAACCAGTTATGAATCTTAGTGCACCATGATAGACAACATCCAACATCCGCAGGGTGCTTGTAGGAGCATTCATGTAGAGAATGTCACCGTAATCAATGGAGGGCAGGTTACTGTACTTAAGTACATTTTTCATGTACCGGTACTTAAGTAGAATTAAATGTGGGTACTTTTACTTTTACTCCACTACATTTTACATGAAGTATCTGTACTTTCTTACTACACTACATTTCTATAAAGTGTTGAGTTACAAGTTACATTCACGTTGCAGCTGTTTGATTTGTTGTTAGTTTGAAAGTAACTGATGTCGAGAGAGGAGTTGGTCCATTGAATCACTGCAAAGTGGACAGGTAACATTAGACCTGCCTTCAAGAAGAGCTGGACTAGTGACATATATTCTAGTATAAAAGTCAATGAGGTGGGAGCACCCACAGCACCACACCCAAAATGGATTCCACCACGGAGAGTCAGCCAGAAGCTACACACCACCCATGACCATATTGAAAGACTATTGAAAGACTATTGAAATATTATTGAAAGACTATTGAAATATTATTGAAAGACTATTGAAAGACTGTTCAGTACAGCAGGACAGATTCTCTCTCCCAAAAGAGCCAGACTGGACTAAAAAAACGTTGAAAACCAACTTCTTCTGAACTTGAACAATAAATTCTTGCTGCAATATTAAAATGTGTCAGTTCATGGGATCTTAGGAGAAAAGAGATGTCTCCAAATGACTCGACACTCGGGTCCAGGTTTTGAAAATGGTGTCAGGAAGTTAAAATATTGTTCACTATTGACCCATTACAAGGTTGACGAGACAGTATTTTAACTAGAGTTGATGACAAACTGGAGTTGAAATGATCAGCTGTTCCTTTGTTAATGCTCCTTTTTTCAGGCAGACAACTTTTACTGAAATGTGTTTACTGCAGTTAAAATGACACATTGGTTTTGCTTTGTGTTAAATACAAACTTTCAAAGGTTTAATTATTCCTTATTGTTCTTATTTTGCTTAATGTCGTTTAACTCTGCATGCCATCCCTGAAATACTGATGCACAGAAGAATCACAAGTCCAAGAGTGAACTGTGTCACAGAGTAAACACAATAAAAACATGTATTATATCTGCAGCATTGTCCATAAAAATGATTCAATACTATTAATGTATTAAAGAAAATATGCATACAGTAGGCACACTTGATATGGTAGACCATTGCATTAGGTAATATGTTCAGCAAGTTTTACTTTAATATCTAAAAAAGCTAAGTCTGGTCCTCTGGACATTCAAAAAACAAAACAAAACAAAGAAAGAAAAAAAAAAAAGAAGAAAAAAAAGGGCACCACCAGTGATGGGATGTAACTACAAATGCTTTGTTACTGTACTTAAGTACATTTTTCATGTATCTGTACTTTACTTAAGTAGAATTACTTTTACTTTTACTCCGCTACATCAACGTTTTTTTAGTCCAGTCTGGCTCTTTTGGGAGAGAGAATCTGTCCTGCTCTACTGAACAGTCTTTCAATAATATTTTAATGTTTTGTTTTTTGAATGTCCAGAGGACCAGACTTTTAGATTTTTCTACCTGGATTATTGAGCATGCATCAGTATTTTTACTTTAATACTTTAAGTATTTTTAAAAGCAAATAGGGGCCTATTTATTTACTTTTATTTAAGTAAAATATTAATATGGTACTTCTACTTTTACTAGAGTATATTTTTGTCTGTTTATTTGTACTTTTACTGTACAGTGTTTGAGTACTTTCTCCACCACTACATGTGAGTGGGCTGCCAGCCACTCAGATCCCTGTAAATCCCCCACGGCAACTTGTGACTTTTTACGGGTTCAATCAGGACTCCACGTCTACGAGCGTGGGCAGCAGTCGCTTTTACAACCACCACTCGTGTCAGGCCATTTCTTGTAAATACCCGCAGTTCGCAGAACAAACACTTCCGGACGGGGACGTCTAGGAGGCTCCGATTGGTCGGTCTGACGCAGGCCCCGCCCCCTGCTGCTTCATTCATGCGTGGAGCTCGAACCTGATTAATCTGACAGGAGACACGTCCATCACCAGAAGCAGGAGCGCGTCCACCACCCAACTGTGAGTTTACTTTCCTTTTCCAGTAACAGAGAAAGATGGACTTTTCCAGTAAGCCTTATTTAAAAAAGAATACTAATCTTTTCATTCAACCTTTATTTAGTCAGGTTAATCTCATTGAGCCTCAAGGACTCATTTACAAGAGAGACCTGTCTACAAACTAAAGAATGATGACAACAGCAACAGTAGATTTTCCTTGAAAAATCAACAATAGACAAACATAAGAGAGAAATACAGATTTTTTTTTTTACAAGTTAAAACAAAGATATCAAAGTAGCAAAACAGACAGATTATAAGGCAGATGTAGAAAATCAAAAACAGGAACATGTCTGCATTGGTTTTTGCCAGGATTCCAACAGATTCTGAATCGTGTTCTTATTTATTCAGGCACAGCAAAAAAAAAAAGAAAAAAAAAGAATCTGTGTCAAGATGTCCAACTCTGGAGGCCGCAGGCTGAAGCAGTGGCTGGTGGAGCAGATCCAGAGTGCGCAGTATTCTGGGCTGCAGTGGGAGGATGAAAGTCGAACCCTGTTCCGAATTCCATGGAAACATGCAGGGAAACAGGATTACAACCAAGAGGTGGACGCGTCCATCTTCAAGGTTTGGATGTTTTCTCTGGAAGCACGCTCCCTTTCTGAGTAAAATCAAAACTTAGGCAGAAATGTAAAAAAAAATATTACAGTACGTCTCCAGGTTTGCTCAAGTAAAACCTATTAATTAAATCATTCAAATAATTAAGAATAAAACAAGTAGAACAGTCTTTCTTTCTTTCTCTTTCTTTCTTTCTTTCTTTCACTTGCAATCCAGTTCAACACCTTACTCGTGTTTGACCTTTGAACCCTGGCTCCGCAGGCCTGGGCTGTGTTCAAGGGCAAGTTTAAGGAGGGGGACAAGGCTGAGCCTGCGACCTGGAAGACCAGACTCCGCTGTGCGCTCAACAAAAGTCCCGACTTTGAGGAAGTGAGCGAGAGGTCGCAGCTGGACATCTCCGAGCCCTACAAAGTCTACCGGATTGTACCCGACGAAGAGCAGAAGTGTGAGTATCTGCATATTTACATGTGTGTACTGGGCCCAGTGTGTTGTACAAAACAGAACCACAAAGTTGTTTTTCTTTGTCCTGCAGTTGGGAAAAGTCCAGTGATGCCCATGACCGCTGCCACCAGCGCCAACGATCTGACGG
>JBBPBX010034671.1:0-24292 GCA_038048925.1 Garcialebias charrua
AGCTTAAATAGTTTCCAGCTTAGAAATGGAGATAAGGAAAGATTTAAGAAGAATTGGGAGGTTAAGAGAGGAAGTTTATCTTGCATTTATAAAACCAGATGACACTCTTCCATACGCGTCCAGCTAAGATATCATCACACCTCCAGTAAGCAAACAGCTGCTCCTTTACCTTAAGACGTCCGCCTCGGTTCTGGTAAAGAGCTGTGATCAGCCTTGGACTGACGAGTCGTCGGTCCCGCAAGTCCAAGCTGGACTCCACACGTGTTTACCTTGTCGGTGTCGGTGATACTCGCTTTCGTCGGCAGAAGCCGTGGCAGTCGTGGCTTTTTGGCTCAAGATAACTTATTCCAGGAAGGAATAACAAAGTTTTGAGCTTACGCTCATTCGACGTGGACTCATAACAGCAGGTTATCAGTCCTTAGCTGAAGACGAAGGTCGTTAGCTCTTGACCAAACGTACCCCAGCTCTTTGGGAAAGGTTCACATCTCTTTGAAGTTCCCAGCAAACTCTGAAGCGTTTCCGCAAAAGTTAGAACTTAAAAGAGAATTAGAGAGGAGAGAAACTTGTCTCTTTTTCATTGGTCCACGGACCAGTTGAGCAATTCACTTGCCGTTATCACGACCCAAGGTTACAGCCCGAGCAGAGGGAAATTGTTTAGGAAAAGACAGAGCAGCTGGAGCCCTTTTCATGAGAAACAACGGATTAACTGTCTTCTTATTTCTAAACAAAACAGTCGGGTCTCTCTGACCCGAGTCTTCAACTTTAACACAGCAGTGAACACTGTTTAACTCTTACAGAATAACACAGCTTAAAAGCACACATCATGAAAATGACAAAAGTTATTCTTTTGATCACATTAGAATAAAATCAAAGATAGAAATAGTCTCTTTTGGTGACTATATTCTCAGATTACAACTAATGGAATTGATTTGTAGTAAATGTCTTGCTTTACTGAGAGGTCAGTAAAGGTCATCTCTGGAACAGTTCAAAAGTACACAGGTGTCTTAAAGTGGACATGGTCATGCCCACTACATCTTTGAAAAGTGACTTTTTGCTTTGCTCCTTGCAGAAAGATACGGGACAATGTGTGGACAGAGCTAACCTTGACACTTTTGTCTGTTGCTATTGTTGACATGTACCTGGAGACCTGGGTTTAAAATAGCTGTTGGGATTATTTGTCACCAGCATTTTTGTGGACTAATGCAATTGCAGATTGTGTAGAGTTTATGTAATTTCTTGTCACTGGGTCATGAACGGCTGCAGCACTTCTGTATCCATGCTCTGCAGCTCCGGTATTTTCATTTGGGTTCTGGAGTTGTTGAGAACCGGCTGACACAGGAACTGGAGCCGCTGCAAAGAGAAAAACAACAGATATTTTAAAAGTATTACAAAGTACTTATATTATTCTTTAATATATATTTTCCGCAAAAGTACAGTGAATCACTTGGCATTGGTGTCAAACTCACTTACAAAATGGGGGTCAAAATTAAAACCTTTTTCAAATTAGGGGCCAGTTTCAGAATCTACATTAACTCCAGTTAGATACCCAACATCTTTTCTTGGTTGCAGGTTACTCAACAAGAGTTTGATTGGTCTCATTTGATGTTCTCTGTTACACATTTGACATCATAATCAAAGATTATTGAAAAAATTCAAGTGAAAAAGTATTTTACATTTAACATGTCATCTTGGGGTCAGAAAATATGTTGACAAGGGCCACATTTGCCCCCGGGCTTTGAGTTTGACATACAGTTTGTGTCTTAGAGCTACTGTACCTCAGACTGAAATAGAAATATTAATTTACGGTAATTTACTTTTTTCAAGTTGTAACTATTCAAGGTTATTTATTTATCTATTAATTAAGCTCTCCTTTTTTATTTTTTATTTTTTAAAGACACAATAAACTATTTATTTCATAACAATTTTGGGCAAAATAATGTTCCCCCATTAGTTCACCTTTGATTACTTTTTGGGACATTTCATTCCAGTCCAGAGTTTTGTGAAGACCCTCCAGCCCACCAGACTCTTCAGAGCTGAAAATGGGGCCTTGTTTTCTGTCAAACTTGCATGAATTGCTCGGTGGCTGAGCACCGAAAAGTAGTTTTAAAAAAATATATATATTATTAATTTTTTTTCTCATACTCTTCATGAGGACAACCTGTTTCTGTTTTGCTTTTACCGACCCAGCCATGCTTTTATACTACTGCAGCACAGTGCAACTAATGATGTCCTGCTTTGGTGAAAGCCAAACGCTATTACTGTAATTTTAGGAGTATAGGTCACACCGGAGTATAGGTCGCATTGTCCAATCATTACCAATAGATTGGAAGAATCCCTAGATAGGTTGCACCGGAGTATAGGTCGCACCTACGTTTAGCTCTGCTGCAAATGTCTGCCACAGGAGCGCACAGCAAGGCTTTTAAGAAGATTAACACTTAAAAACAATTATTTGTTTGATAAAATTATAGCAAATATGTGTCTGAGCTGAACTTTTCCTTAATAAATGAACGTAATTGTGAAATGAGCTGGATTTAAAAATTTGTTTTGCCGAAAGTGATAAAAGCCATATATAGATCGCACCTGAGTATAGGTCGCAGGCCATGAAAAAATGATAAAAAGGTGCGACCTATACTCCGAAAAATACGGCAAGCCTTTCTCAGCTGAGGAGCACCTGATTCTGCAGCCTGCATGCATGTGAAACTGTTTTTCTATGATTTTTTTACTTGTGCACATTATAAGCTGAAGAAGGAGTCCTATTGGGCCTTTTTGGCCTGTGGGACCCCGGAAGCAGCAGATAGGTACCGGCAGTCCAAGCGGCATGCGGCTCGGGTGGTTGCTGAGGCAAAAACTCGGGCGTGGGAGGAGTTCGGAGAGGCCATGGAGAATGACTTCCGTACGGCTTCGAGGCGATTCTGGTCCACCATCCGGCGTCTCAGGGGGGGAAAGCGGTACGCGACCAACACCATTTATGGTGGGGGTGGCGTGCTGTTGACCTCAACTCGGGATGTTGTGAGTCGGTGGGCGGAATACTTCGAAGACCTCCTCAATCCTACTGGCACGTCTTCCACTGAGGAAGCGGAGCCTGGGGACTTTGGGTCGGGCTCTCCAATCTCTGGTGCTGAGGTCACTGAGGTGGTTAAAAAGCTCCGCGGTGGCAGGGCTCCGGGGGTGGATGAGATTCGCCCTGAGTTCCTTAGGGCTCTGGATGTTGTGGGGTTGTGTTGGCTTACACGACTCTGCAATATCGCGTGGACATCGGGGGCAGTTCCCTTGGATTGGCAGACTGGGGTGGTGGTTCCCCTATTCAAAAAGGGGGACCGTAGGGTGTGTTCCAACTATAGCCTCCCTGGTAAGGTCTATTCAGGGGTTCTGGAGAGGAGGGTCCATCGGATAGTCGAACCTCGGATTCAGGAGGAGCAGTGTGGTTTTCGTGCTGGTCGTGGAACACTGGACCAGCTCTACACCCTCAGCAGGGTCCTGGAGGGTGCGTGGGAGTTTGCCCAACCAGTTTACATGTGCTTTGTGGACTTGGAGAAGGCATTCGACCGCGTCCCTCGGGGGGTTCTGTGGGGGGTACTCCGGGAGTATGGGGTACCAGGCCCTTTGATAAGGGCTGTTAGGTCCCTGTACGACCGGTGTCAGAGCTTGGTCCGCATTGCCGGCAGTAAGTCAGGCTCGTTTCCAGTGAGAGTTGGACTCCGCCAAGGTTGCCCTTTGTCACCGATTCTGTTCATAACTTTTATGGACAGAATTTCTAGGCGCAACCAAGGTGTTGAGAGGATCCGTTTTGGTGGCCTTAGAATCGCTTCTCTGTTTTTTGCAGATGATGTGGTCCTATTGGCTTCATCAGATCGTGATCTACAGCTTTCACTGGAGCGGTTTGCAGCCGAGTGTGATGCGGCCGGGATGAGGATCAGTTCCTCCAAATCCGAGGCCATGGTCTTGAGCCGGAAAAGGGTAGCATGCCCTCTCCGGGTCGGGGAGGAGGTCCTGCCCCAAGTGGAGGAGTTTAAGTATCTCGGGGTCTTGTTCACGAATGAGGGAAAACTGGAGCGTGAGATCGATAGGCGGATAGGTGCAGCATCCGCAGTGAAGCGGGCGCTGTACCGGTCTGTCGTGGTGAAGAGAGAGCTGAGTCAAAAGGCAAAGCTCTCAATTTACCGATCGATCTACGTTCCCACCCTCATCTATGGTCATGAGCTTTGGGTTGTGACCGAAAGAACGAGATCTCGGATACAAGCGGCTGAAATGAGTTTTCTCCGCAGGGTGTCTGGACTCTCCCTTAGAGATAGGGTGAGAAGCTCAGTCATCCGGGAGGGACTCGGAGTAGAGCCGCTGCTTCTCCACATCGAGAGGAGCCAGTTGAGGTGGCTCGGGCATCTGGTTAGGATGCCTCCTGGACGCCTCCCTGGTGAGGTGTTCCGGGCACGTCCCACCGGGAGGAGACCCAGAGGAAGACCCAGGACACGCTGGAGGGACTATGTTTCTCGGCTGGCCTGGGAACGCCTTGGGATTCCCCCAGAGGAGCTGCTCCAAGTGGCTGGGGAGAGGGAAGTCTGGGCCTCCCTACTTAGGCTGCTACCCCCGCGACCCGACCCCGGATAAGCGGAAGAAAATGGATGGATGGATGGATATTTTTATTTTATTTTTTTACTTTTATTTTGCTGGAAGATAAATCCGAGGCCATGGTCTTGAGCCGGAAAAGGGTAGCGTGCCCTCTCCGGGTCGGGGAGGAGGTCCTTACCCAAGTGGAGGAGTTTAAGTATCTCGGGATCTTGTTCACGAATGAGGGAAAACTGGAGCGTGAGATCGATAGGCGGATAGGTGCAGCGTCCGCAGTGAAGCGGGCGCTGTACCGGTCTGTCGTGGTGAAGAGAGAGCTGAGTCAAAAGGCAAAGCTCTCAATTTACCGATCGATCTACGTTCCCACCCTCATCTATGGTCATGAGCTTTGGGTTATGACCGAAAGAACAAGATCTCGGATACAAGCGGCTGAAATGAGTTTTCTCCGCAGGGTGGCTGGACTCTCCCTTAGAGATAGGGTGAGAAGCTCAGTCATCCGGGAGGGACTCGGAGTAGAGCCGCTGCTTCTCCACATCGAGAGGAGCCAGTTGAGGTGGCTCGGGCATCTGGTTAGGATGCCTCCTGGACGCCTCCCTGGTGAGGTGTTCCGGGCATGTCCCACCGGGAGGAGACCCAGAGGAAGACCCAGGACACGCTGGAGGGACTATGTTTCTCGGCTGGCCTGGGAACGCCTTGGGATTCCCCCAGAGGAGCTGCTCCAAGTGGCTGGGGAGAGGGAAGTCTGGGCCTCCCTACTTAGGCTGCTACCCCCGCGACCCGACCCCGGATAAGCGGAAGAAGATGGATGGATGGATGGATGGATGGATGGATGGATGGATGGATAAATTTTGGTAAAAGTAAAATGTATAAACTATAACTGATGCTAATTCATTCAACCTTTATTTAGGCAGGTTAATCCCATTGAGCCTCAAGGACTCATTTACAAGAGAGACCTGGTTTCTTAACAAAGAGTGATGACAACAGCGACAACAATAGACAAATTAGTAATTGGTACTTTTAAAATACCATTGTTTTGTTCAAATGTGTTTGTTAAATCTTAACTGACTGGATAATAAATCACTTTTCATTTTCAAAACCTCTTTCCATGTGGGTTCATTGTTACCTCTCCTTTTCCTGGCTGAGCTGGGTGACATGATTTAATGCTAAAACTGAAAGTAGAGGAATGGAGGTACCGTAAAAAGAAAACCCTATACCGAGAGGAATGAATTATTTAATGATTTGATTAATATGGGATTAAATGTTGTATTTACAGTGTAGTAAAGTCATTGTGAGGTTTTGAGAATGTTTGAAAACCTGACAAAACAAAACTAAACTGAAATATTTTCAAGCTTTGTCAGAAAAAAAACAACTGACTGCACAAAATAAATTCAATAAAATTATTACTAAAATAAATGCGCTTACCAAGGATTAAAGATTCATGAAAGAAAACATATTCAAGATGTAAAGAGTTACTGCAGACTGACTTTTTGCTCAAACTTAAATTCCTCGTCCTGTTTAAATTTTCATTTCCACCTCCACATTTTTACACTACATGATTATTTAGATTACTGCATTTGTCAGGTACAAATAGAAGTTAAATGAAAATGTTTTTGCCTGTGTGTCTTCATATATCATTTTGTTATCAAATATCTTGTGAACCAATGGACATATTTTTAATAAATCTCTCAGATAGTAGGTTGTACATCCACAACTATTTACCTTTTGGGATCAATTTAATTAAAGAAGGCCACCACAGCTAAAGGCTCTTAGCCAGCATAATAAATGATAGATATTGAGAAATAGCTTGTCTGTGTCTATAAATTTAGTTACTAGATTCTGACAAGTTTAATTAAATTGTCTATAACTTTGACATGAAAAGCAGGCAGGTGATATGCAGTCCTAAAGGAATACAAGGTCTTCAACTTGAAAATGTTTCTATAACTACAGATTATCAACTTCTTCATTATGTTTTGATTGTTATATTTTATGTAAGATAGTCATTTATTAAATATGTGATTACAACAAGCAAATATTAAACCACCCCACCTGACTGAGGGTCCCAGTTCCAGTGCACAGTTTGTAAAATGCCCATCCAGGAATAAGCAAGATGGAGGAGAGAGCCAGAACCCATCCCAACACATATGCCCAGGATGGGTACACATACCAACGATTGAATGTCAGAGGCTGGTACTCGACTAAAGAATATATGAAAGATCCCTGAAACAAACAAAGCAAATGGATTAAATGGATGGATTCAGACTAAAACTCAAGTACAGATAAAACATCCCACACTTTCTATCTGAATTCTGGAACAGTGCCATTATCTTGATACACTAACAGACGGATGTCTCACCAGTGAGACCAGCGGAGTGAGATAGAGCCAGCAGATCTTGAAGAGCGGGTTGGGCCGAACACCGGTCATATCTTCTATGATGTTGTACAACCTCTCTGCCCCTAAATTGAGAGAAAGTTGGATTACGTAATTATTAGATTGGACAAGTTAACCTGGTCAGCTATGTACAGTATAACCCTGCTGAAATTAACAAAATTTTACCCATTGTTCATTATGCTCTTTAAGGTGACATCAAGTTGGCAGGAAGTTAGTCTTTATATATTAAGATATGTGGCAGATATTAAAGAAACATTTTATTGAACATCAATATACCCACCAAATAACCATCCCACTGCCAGAGTTTCAAACACACCAAGGAAGAGCATGCAGGTTCCATTACATGCGTAGTAGTCAAATAACTGAAACATGTACATTCCACCCTTCAGGAGACATAAGGAAAATTTAGTGTTATTTTTAAGTTCACGGAAGTAAATCTGAACCACCGTTTGTTTTTATTGGTTTGTATTGAAATGAACCAAAGACAGAGAAAATTGGCAATACCCTTCAATGTTTGTGCATAAATGAAGATTAATGGATGAATTTAAACTGACTTCAGTGATCATGGGCAGCTGATTAAAGAAGCAAATTAGGCAGAAGATGAGGAGGAACAACTCCCGCCGTCCTGCCCTGCGCATAACTCTTGGGAACATGTCAGTGATGGATGTCATCACCACCTCCATGGCCACAAACTGCACACAAAACAAAAGTACATTTCCAAATCTGAATGCATTCATCAGATAAAGAGTGAATCTAGTTCTGTTTACTTGTGTATCCAGGCTGAGGAGAATAAGCATGACAAAGAAGCAGATGGACCACAGTTGGGGAAAAGGCATCATGGCCACAGCCTGAGGGTATGCAATGAACGCCAAACCTGGACCTGGAAAACATCAGCTTTTATCGGACTAATCAATCTAACCAACTATCTTGAATCTGCATTAACCAATTAACCTTAGGTGTATGATTAAAAAAAAACACTGCATATCCTCTGATGCCGGGTACCCACCGAACACGTCCAAACGCTCCTGCCGCCCCCTTTTGGCCGCTTGTCACTGTTCACTCTGATGACGCGCACTGGGAGGAAGCAGAGGAGGGGGTCTGGCTCCTTTTCCGCTCGGGTTGTTCGTTTGAGGCAGATAAAATCAGCTGCACGTGAGCCTCGTTACTACTTGAGTGGGTTTTCTACGAGCCGGACTGCAGCTCCAAAAGTCTTTGTTAAGATTAAAACGTTGTTTTTTTTTTTATGTTTGGGGTGATCGTACGCTCGAGCGGACAGCAGCAACTGTAAAAATGCCAAGTTTCTTACCGGAGGCTGGTTTCTTCATGGAGGCTCGATGGGGTAAGTTTAAAAAGTCCAAAAAAAGTCCCGTTGTCGTTACGTCATCACATAGCAGACTCTCTCCCGATTGGTTGCTACGACGCGTCGAGCAACGTTGAGCAACCAAAGGTCAACTAGGCGAACTTTGGCGGCTCGACGCTGCTCGACGCTTCGGCTGCGTCGCGTGCGCGGAAATGAACTGCCGCACACTGCCGCGCCGCTTCAAACACTTAAAACGCGCCGCTTCACGATTCGACGCGCCTCGACACGTCTCCACATAGACTTTCAATGTAAACCGTCCGCTTCCGCTGCCCGAAACGCGTTTGGTCGGTACCCGGCATGAAAGTCTGACAGAAGATGAGTTTGCAGCATTGTTAAGTATCACTTCTCTCACACATCCTAGCTAAAGTCTAAGAAACATAGTGTAGCCTAGAGCAGTCATTTCTAAACCGGGCCCGAAGCACGGCCCAACCCGAATTTGGGCCGGGCTTTAGGCCATGATAATGTGCTGGATGAGCGGGCCGGGCTTTTGACTGCGTTAGTGGCTCAGCCGTGGTCCAATTATATTGCAACATGGCTTGCCATACTTTCACCAGCCGCATTTCACCATGAGCTGACCGGCCTTGAAAGTCAAGTCAAGTCATCTTTATTTCTAGAGCACAGTTAAAACAGATAAACTGTTATCAAGGTTGAAAGAGGTACAACAAAGTTCAGTTAAGCTTCAGATGGGACTGCCGGTAGGTTACTGCCAGGAAGCGATCCATCAACCAAATGGACGTTCAGCCGCTGCAGTCAGTGGACGCGCACAGTCGACGACCCAAACTGGTGAGATCCCCAAGCAGACGTGTCAGAGTGGGGTCCGTGTCTGAATAATATAGAATGCAGGCATTTGATGCACTTTGATGGCCATGAAAGGACAAACACCCCCTCATCTCCATTCTTCTGCCCCTTTTATTCAGCCATGCACATCCGTCCACCGTTAATTATATAAACAGTCAAAGCTTAATTTAAAAAAAATTTCCCCCCAGGTTCGGACCTGTAATTACTGAAAATTCGTCAGGTCAGGTGGGGGTTCGGAAATTATGGCTACGGGCTGGGGTGAGTTCGATTTTGTGGGCCTGATACAGAGGATGCCAAATGTGCCTTATGTGCCTTACTTCATATGCCACTTTGCCTCTATACCAACATCAACTACCTCATACATATACTGTGTACATTAACTTATATGCTGCTGTGCCACTCTTTGCAAATGTCAATGCTAGAACCTTCAGTTTATTTTATAGATATACTTTTTATACTTTTTATACTACTATGCAAAAACTCAGGACAGTATTACACTTTTATTATTTCATTTTATGCTTATGTTCATTGGGTGTTTGGTGTTTTAGGGGTGTTTGGTGTTTCAGTGTTGGTGTAAATTTTCATACTTTTATACTATTATGAAAAAACTCAGGACAGTGTTACACTTTTACTATTTTATGCTTATGTTTATTAAATGTTTTAGTGTTTAGTGTTTAGATGGTTACTGTTGCACCGAGGGACTGAGAGAAACGCAATTTCGGTCCTGTGTATGTCCTGTACATATTGCAGTTCTGACAATAAAGTTGACTTTGACTTTTGACTGAATGCAACTCAAGTGTAGCCCAAGCTAACATTTAAAGGGCAAAATTTAATGAAATAAAAACAACAACAAAAAACTAGCCAATATAAAATGAAAACAATAATCACTCCTTTCTTCTCAGTGGCCTAGCATAAAAGCAATATGGTCATCCATCCATCCATCGTGTTTATTAGTATCTTAATATACCTAATTAAATATTTTGTTTATTAATAGCCTAAAATACCTAATAAAAAACTTCAGTAGTGGGCTAGGTCTACTGTAACGTTACCCAGTTGTAAGGTCTAGAGAAAAACGTAGCATTAACACAGTATGAACAACATTCAGGAATTGTTGCCATAAGAACATTATCAAACATAATCTGAACTGTAAGGGCACCAATGAGGAAATATAACCCAGGGAGAGCAAACCTTTAACCAGGCTTATCAAAACTTGTCACAAAGCGAGGCCAAAATTACAAATGCATTTCAAAAGGGTCAGTTTCTGTCAAGACACTGACAGATACCAGACATTTCATCTTGGTTGCAGGTTCCTCAACAGGAGTTTCATTTTGATGTTCTGTGTCACTTTTTCCACATGAAAAGTTACAGATTACAGAAAAAAAATGAACTAATTTTTCTTGGCTTCCAAGTGGTCATGAGAAAAAAAAGCACTGAATGAAATCTGCTCAGTCTTTAGATAAAATGAGAAGCAATAAAAATATTTTACTTTGAAATATCATCTTAAGGTTTTAATATTTCTGTTTGATTGGACCCACATGCAGACTGACCACAAGATATTTCAAGGTAAGTATAATAACATTTATTTCTACAAATAAAAAGAGAGCTGATGGGACAGCCAAAAACTTGTTGAGAAGGGAGCAGAACATGTAGCCATGAAGGCTAATGCTGGATCCCCACCGCACGCATCTCGCGCAGCCGAAACAGCCACTTTACATTGAAAGTCTATGGGGACGCGAATCTTGGAGCAGCGGGTCGTGTCGCGGCGCATCTACAGCATACAAGCAGCGCGAAAGTGAGCAGCAGCTGTTTCCTACTCCCGCGTCGCATCCGAGCAGCGACTGTGGAAGCACGGAATGCCGTGCTTCCACAGCTCGCTTCAGCTCGCTGCTCAGCAGCAAACAATCAGGACCAATCAGGAGAGACTCTGCCATGTGATCACGCAACATGTAAACAGGTAAACATGGAGGAGAAACTTACAGCAGGTCGTCAAACTGGGCGCGGGTGACACGGAAGTACCGCTGAAAGCGCTCCTCGTCTGCGCGCAGCTCCTGGATCAGATGGTGAAATTCACCGAATTCATGACGCCTCTCTAATGTGGGGTGAATCCAGAATCGTCGTTGTGCACGGCGTCTGCGTGTTGCTGCTTTGTAGATTAAGTACAACAAGGCAATTCTTCGTATTGCGTCCGCCATTTTTCTGAGACCGGAAATAAACAAACACCACCGGAAGAGGACCAACACGCTCCTCCTCCCACTGCAGACGCGTTAGATGAGGACAGTCATCTGTTGACAAGCAGCCAGTACAGTGCGTTTGGAGATTTTTGGAAGCGCAATATGCTTTAGGTGAGGATGAGGCATAATGCCCAGACAAAGAAGTGACAAGAGACACTGACTTATATACTGTACAGGGACCCTGACAAGACAGAGAACACCTGGGGTGATTAGAAATTACTGACAACTGTGATAAGAGCTGAAGTGCAGGAACTGAAAAAGACTCTGTTACATCCCCATGGGGATGTCATTTCATTCAGGCCAGAGGGATGAGCTTTTTAGTGGTGTTTAGTTGTGTTTAGGGGTTTTGGGGGGCTGATTGGCTGCAGCTGTTGCTCATTAAAGCAGGCTGTAGGTGGAGTGATTGCTCCTCTATTTAGGTCCAAGCAGCTGCAGCAAGAGCAGATGAAGAAGAGTGAGCAGAGATACCAGCTGAAGAAGCCTAAATGTTGAAGAAGCCTAAATGTTGAAGAAGCCTAAATGTTGAAGAAGCCTAAATGTTGAAGAAGCCTAAATGTTGAAGAAGCCTAAATGTTGAAGAAGCCTAAATGTTGAAGAAGCCTGCTGTTGGTGCTGAGAGAAGCTGGAGCTGAGACCTGCTGTCGGTGCTGAGAGAAGCTGGAGCTGAGACCTGCTGTCGGTGCTGAGAGAAGCTGGAGCTGAGACCTGCTGTCGGTGCTGAGAGAAGCTGGAGCTGTGACCCGCTGTCGGTGCTGAGAGAAGCTGGAGCTGTGACCAGCTCAAAACTGCTGACATGGTTGCTGTGTGTGGGGCAAGTGAGTGACCCGCTGGACTTGGGAGTTTTCTTTTTATTAACCATCCAAAGGCTGGAAGAAGACCTGGTGAGACCAATTGTTTTGTTTCGCTTTTTATTTACTTTAGGTGGGAGCTTTGACCTTAGCCCGGCGCTGTCAGGGGCTTCGACGACTCCGTATGGAGCTGGCCCCCTGTGGCGCCCGTTCATTTATTTAAATTGGCTCATCAGGTCCATCATTATTTTCATTACTTTCTTTTTGTGGGCACGAAGACGCTGAGGGGGTTGTTTTTGCTCTCCACACCAGCTGTGGTGCACCCCAAAGACGTGCCGCTGAGAGCCTAAAAATAAAAACTCTTTTATGTAAAATCCTCACATCGTGTCCCTCTCTTTATGTTGCGTGCCTTTGGGTCGTAACAGACTCCAAGAGAGAGGCACACATTATGGAGTGGGGTAGACATTATACACATAAACTGACAGAAACCCAACCGAGGTCCAGATAGGATGTTAAAAAGAGCTATGTTTGGCCCCCAGACTTTGAGATTGACGCATTTGCTTTAAACAAATAAGCAACCAAACAAACAAGATAGCTGTATTGGTGGAGGTAGTGAAGCTCATGTTGTTATCTGAGACATTTAGTGAGGCATTTCTGCCTTATAATATTAGCCAACATTAAGGCAAAGAAGACAGGCAATGAAAAAATATATAAATAAAAAATTCAATGCTACCTTTAAATAGTTACTGCAGTGGATGTTTCCATGCCACAGAGCGACACAGGGCAAGAACTCAAGGTGATGTATGCAAGAATGTAAATTTTACACTACACAACCTACGGTAATAAACATTTTGTGCAAAATCAGTTTATTGTTACCTGATCATAGCAAACAAAGACTGAACCTATGCAACCAGACATTGCAACATATTTCTACATATAAAGCATACAAAACAAAGCACATCTAGCATTAACCTTTAATTTAATCATTAGGCATGCAATGTAATTATGACCCAAAAAATGGACGATTTACTTGCAGTTACTTTTGTACAGACGAACATGTGGTACTTCCTGTTTATAAATGTTGTAATACGCTGATCATAAGCTCGACTGCTAGCCTTTATAATCTATTGCATTTTTCCAAACTTCGTTCATGTCATGTTTACAGTAATGTCCACCACAAGTTAGCAGACTGAGAAGGATGACAGATCCAGACACACAAAAGTAAGTGATCTTTATTTACAAGTGCAGCAACAGCTTTGGTGCTCAAAGGGAAACGAGGACAAGGTGAGTATCTTCATTAACTCAAGAGATATTGCAGCAATGGTTTTCAAACAGTAAAGGATTTCTTACTGTTAAATTTGTAGAAGAAGCCAAGGAGAAGAAGCAGACCAGGTCCTGGGTTTCCACGGGGGGAGTTGAAGATTCAAGAAGAGGTGAGTAACGGTGGAGAGAGGATCAGATTGATTCGGACTGAAACATTTGTGGTTTGGTAGTTGAAGGGACAATGTTGATCCACAGGAAAGCCACGAAAGAGCAAGGACGTCTTAGGGAAGACTCTAATGAATGAGACATGGAAGTCCTTGGAGAACACCACAATGAAGAGATTAGAACTACAGTAGCTGTTGAGAAACAGGTTAGTTGGCTGTTCACAAAATACCAAATGGCATCAAATGTCCCGGAACTGGAATACTTCTTCTTCTTCTTTGATTTTTATTGGCGGTTGGCAACCAACTTAAGGTGCATTTACCGCCACCTACCAAACTGGAGTGTGGTCTTCAGTGATGTCAGAGGGGATTTAACACATCAAACGATGTGTATGATGTATACATTCCCACCCTGACCCATTCCTAATTACATGTATGAATACGCAGCAGCATACACATATCTATATACGTAATTTTAAATACGAGTTATTAGAGTGCTATTCAAAAACCTAAACAATTGAACCGGAAATGGAATAACATCTGGTAGGAGCTTTTATACACCAGCAGAGCAGTCCTTCTCAATCAGCAGCAGGTGGTGCGAGTTAGTTGATTGGTGCAGCTGTAGAAAGAAGTGTGCTCCTGGCCTGGTATATTCTCCTTGTGATTTATAAAACTAACATTTCTCCTTGTGCCTTAGTTCTGGCTCCTGTGTTCCGCCTGTGCTCTGGATCTCCTACTTGAACATCTGTGCGATCCCCTCCAGCTGCTCCTCGCCTTCCCACCACTCCTCTTCTTGTGTAAACCCTCCTGGAACCATTTGGACCTTTCACCTCTATGACCAACAGCTAACTCCTACAGTAACATCAACAATTGAACATAATCTTCTGCCTGAGATTAATTATATCTCACTTAACTCTTCTCCTTGCTCTCCAAGGTTCCAGTCCCTCCCTGCTGATTCACATTGTTGCTGCATTCACTCTCTATTTGTAATTAAACACTGTTAACTTTTCATGGTCTGAAAGTTTTGTTCTGTATTGGTCAGTTACTATCTGGGCATTGGTAACAATAAATACATAAATAAATAAAATAAAATAAATACATAATTAAATAAAAAACCACAAGAACGCCATAACCAAATTGACTAAAGCGGTGACCATTGCTGTCAGAAGCATTAGGGGACACAAAGTTGTGGAGGTCTGAGGGTTATTTCCTCAGAAATTTTTGAATAAAGTAGATGCTGTATCCTGCATTCTGGTGTATTTTAACTGGTTGTTTAACACCTAGTTTTACCTACATAAGTAAACACTTGATACAATAACTATTTTGGAGTTAATGGCACAACAACAAGAAGCCTGACAAACAGATCCCCTTGTGTGAATAGAGCATACTCTGATCTCTCACACATCCCAGCCACAGTCTAAGAAACAGTCCGTAGTGTAGCCAAAGTTAACTTTTATGGAAAAAGAATCACTAGACAATATGAAACGATAATAATAATCACTCCTTCTTACCCATGGCCTAGCATAAAGCAATATGACCATCATCCATTGTGTTTATTAGTAGCTAAAAGTACCTAATTAAAACTCCAGTAGTGGGCTAGGTCTATTGTAATGTTACCCAGTTGTAGGGTCGAGACAAACATGCAGCATTAACACAGTATGAATAACATTTAGGAACTGTTTCTACATATGACGAGTAGGGAATGCGGATGGGTTGCATGGGCAGAGCGATCTTACAGTTCACGTTGAATATGTGATAATGTTCTTATAGAAACAGTTCCTAAATGTTATTCATACTGTGTTAATGCTGCATGTTTGTCTCTTGACCCTACAACTGGGTAACATTACAATAGACCTAGCCCCCTACTGGAGTTTTAATTACCGTAGGTACTTTTAGCTACTAATAAACTTGCAACATGAGGAAATGTAACCCAGGGTGAGCTAACCGCAGATAAATAAACAACATAGCAGTAATAGTGGAGGTAGTGAAGTTCAGTGTAGTGGACCTGACCTTGGTCTACTGAGATGCAGGGATACACCTTTGTCTCTTTGAACTGTTCCAGTGATACCTTTTACTGATCCTCTCAGTAAAACAGACATTGACACAGTTTATTCCATTTAGTTTGAATCTTAGAACACAATCACTCACAAGATACTATTTCTACTCTTTTAATTTTGTTCTAATTCAAATGTAGCCTGGTTAAAACCAGACCCTGTCCTTCACTTCGCTTCAGACAAGGGTCTGGACTTTCTCCATTGACAACCAATTCTTGGTGGAGGCGTGGCCTCTGCTGATGGCTGCTCCCCCGTGGTCTGCTGAACTTGACTTCAGCTCCGCCTCCTGCTGAATTTTCTCTCGCTCCATTGTATATTCTGTGTTTATATGTTAATAAAACGTCCTAATAAAATAAAATAAAACCATGGAGCGCTGGTCCAACACACCAGAAGACCAGGAAATCTGATGGGACTCGGGCAGCAACGTAAAACCTGACTTTAATTCTCTCGTGACAACCTGAGGCATTTCCTTGTTCATACACTCAGCGGAGGGTGAGGAGGAGAAGGAGGAGGGAGGAGGGAGCGATTACTTGACTTTTGGGAAAAAAACAAAAGAAAACTCCAGATAAGGGATTAAGAAGGGGAAATTAATAAATTTGTGTCACATATAAAACAGTCCTGCATCGCTTTGAATGAGAACATGCGGCGCTGGCTGCGCGCTGGGACAGGTGGGGGCATTTCCTTATCAGCGGAGGGAGAGGAGGAGGAGGAGGGAGCGAACACTTGACTTTTGGCCAAAAAAACAAAAGAAAACTCCAGATAAGGGATTAAGAAGGGGAAATTAATACATTTGTGTCATTTATACAACAGTCCTGCATCGCTTTGAATGAGAACATGCGGCTGCTCGCTGGCTGCGCTGGGACAGGTGGGGGCGTGGGTTAGGGGCCAAAAACTCCGCCCCTTCTGTTCTCTGATTGGTCCGGTCAAAAATCTACCGGAGAAATCGTTGTCTATGAGAGAAGTCCCAGACTGTGCAGTGAAGGGAAATGAGAATTGAGCGGAGCTGTGCAGGAAGGCGAGGGCCAGGCTAATTCAAATGTAAATCAACAGAATAACCTGTCATTTTTATGATCATATATTATTATGCTGGTGTTACTTTAATATGATGAATCAAACTCTGTCTTAGTCAAACTGTGTTTAAGTTGAAGGTCGATGTCAGAGTGGCCTGTTAGTTTTGTTTAGAAATGGACAGACAGCTTAATCAAGTCATAGACATAAGTGTTGGTTCTGTCTCCTTTCATTCTAAAAACAATTCCCTCTATTTTCAAAACCGATTCTCTGTTTGCTTCACAGCTTCTAATCTTCTGACGTACTATTATTTCACTCCTACTCTCGTCACAAGAGCCAATGGAAGGAGGAGGAAACTCTGATGTTAAGTTCTTCTTAAAGGCTCCATTTCCTGTTTCTCTTTAGTCTGAATGGAGAGTAAGAGCTGTCATGTTCTTTCTCCTAAAAGCTGGTGAACGGAGTTAGATGTCAAGGACCCGTTACATCAACAAGGTTTCACCGCACATCTGCTGTTGAAACCAGAACCGAGCGAAAGCTCCACTTTCAATGAGAATTCCTTTGAGGAACGTTTTATTTTGAAACCAATCAGGAAGTGCCACTACTTTTGCCGAAACAGGCGGACATCAATGAGACACTTTAATAGGTAAACACGCTGAAGTCCAACTTGGACTTTTACTGGACCTACGACCCGTTTTACGTCCAAGGCTGCTTCTCAACTCTTACCAGAACCGAGACTGAATGTCTGAAGAGGTAAAGAGTCGCTGATTGTTTACTGGAGCGTGCGATGAGTCCAACTGGATTTCGTTTGGAAGAGTGTCAGTCTGGTTGTAAACTCAAAATAAATCTCTCAAACTTTTTACTCTATTGCTTCCTCTCCTCTTTTTCTTAAAACCTTATCCATCCTAAGCTGGTAACTAAACTTTAAGAAATAAGAACCTTCAGATATAAGTAATAAGTCACCATATTTACTTGTTTCTGTCGTCCACAATTAATCTGCTGACGAGTTAATTTGAAAGAAATTGAAATCAGTCAATCAAGTGTACATGATGTTAATTTTAGTTGATTTATTTTAAATGAAAGGCTGTACCTCTGGTATGCCAACTATAATTAACGTTTCCATTGTCACTTTATGGTTTACTGTCCATCATTCCTGATCACAAAGTTTATGTTAATCCTGAAAAGAAAGAGAATCCGTTGAATTACTGTTCTGAAATGAATAAGTAATTAATTAAGGTAAAAGTGTGTCAGTTAATACTGACCATATATCATACAACAGCATAACCTAAAGCATTTAGTAAGGAATTTCTTTCTTATCGGCAAACATTAAGGCAAAGAAGTCAAGCAAAAAATAAATTAATAAATAAACAGTCTAAGCTACTAATAACTTAAAATAGTTATTGTAGCAGGTGTTTTCATGCCATAGAGCAACACAGGGTAACGCCAAAAATACACTACATGCGTTACGGCTCCGCCCCGCTCCGGTCCGACCTCCGCAGCAAATACGCACCCATTATAATCAATGACAGAATTTACACTGGCTCCGCACGGCGGCAGCGAGCTGCGGAGAGCGGACGGCAGTCCGTCAAAATTAGAAATTTTTCTATTTCTGCCGGACGCCGGAGCTGTGCGGAGTCAACTTTTGAAGATTACGTCGCACCAACAGGAAAAGGAACGAGCACAACTTCCGTATTTACAAAATAAAATCACCACGGGCGGACTTAATCCTAGCTCTATACGGATTTATTTGTACAAAAATGCTGTCAAACTATCATTTATGACTACGCCTACAAACGCAATACAAGAAATAAATAAATAAAGTATTTTATTCTGAAAATGTAATACCTCACTTCCTGTTGCTCAAACCATGTCCTGTCGCTCATTTACGAGAGAAGATCAAGGCAGCAGTCTCTACTGTTGTTCTCCTTCTTCCACCGAATGAATTGTTTTGTTCTGACTTACTTATTTATCACTTGATTTATCGCGCGATCCCGCAAATCCCGCGCATGCGTCTAGGAGCGGCGCATGCAGGCGGACCTGAGCTGAGCGGAGGAAGTGGAAACTGGAGTTTGAGACGCTCAGCTGCGACCTGCAGAGCGGAGCGGACCGCATGTAGTGTATTTTTGGCGTAAGAACTCGCCATGAAATTCCATATGTAACGCCAAAATTACACTACATGCGGTCCGCTCCGCTCCGCAGGTCGCAGCTGAGCGTCTCAAACTGCAATTTCCACTTCCTCCGCTCAGCTCAGGTCCGCCTGCATGCGCCGCTCCTAGACGCATGCGCGGGATTTGCAGGATCGCGCGATAAATCAAGTGATAAATAAGTAAGTCAGAACAAAACAATTCATTCGGTGGAAGAAGGAGAACAACAGTAGAGACTGCTGCCTTGATCTTCTCTCGTAAATGAGCGACAGGACATGGTTTGAGCAACAGGAAGTGAGGTATTACATTTTCAGAATAAAATACTTTATTTATTTATTTATTTCTTGTATTGCGTTTGTAGGCGTAGTCATAAATGATAGTTTGACAGCATTTTTGTACAAATAAATCCGTATAGAGCTAGGATTAGTCCGCCCGTGGTGATTTTATTTTGTAAATACGGAAGTTGTGCTCGTTCCTTTTCCTGTTGGTGCGACGTAATCTTCAAAAGTTGACTCCGGCACAGCTCCGGCGTCCGGCAGAAATAGAAAAATTTCTAATTTTGACGGACTGCCGTCCGCTCTCCGCAGCTCGCCGCCGCCGTGCGGAGCCAGTGTAAACTCTGTCATTGATTATAAAGGGTGCGTATTTGCTGAGGAGGTCGGACCGGAGCGGGGCGGAGCCGCAACGCGTGTGGTGTAATTTTGGGGTAAGAGTGTGGAATTTACATTACACAACCTAATTAACACTTTGTACAAAATCAATTTAGTTTTAACTGATCATAGAAAAGACTTCAACCAGAAGTACAACATATATCCACATATAAAACACACAAAACAAAGCACAGCTAGCTTTAAGAATTAAGTAAGTTGGTATATTCTTCTACATACAGAAGCTTCCCTTTTCTAAGGCTCTAAGGCTGAGTCTAGCCACCTGAAGTGAGGAAGCTCAGTTCATCTACTTTTATCTTGCATCTCATTTTGTGGCCATGATTCATGTCTTCTGGCCATACGTTCCATATGCTCTACCGCCAGACCTTCGAAACACCACCTCCCTTTCTCTGTTCAAGACAGCCCTGAAAACACATCTCTTTAGACGAGCTTATCATTAACTTTACTAAATGTATTTTTATCATTTTGCATTTTATAATCTTTATGTATTTCAATTTGTCGCTTATAATGTTTGAACTGTATTGGTTTGTTAAGTGTCCTTGGGTGTCCTGAAAGGCGCTTTTAAATAAAATGATTATTATTATTATACGTGAAGGTTGTAATGGAGTAGACACAGTATCTTGAGGGTTTCACCTTTCAGCTCAGTGCCTTCTTTACCACAGCAGACCAGAGCAACAAGGCCCTATTTTTGATCCAACTCTTTCCTAATTGTGCCATTATTTACAAATAGGACACCAAGACACTGAACTCTTTCTCTTGAAGCAAAAACTCAACCCCAACGTGGAAGAAACAAGGTGTTTGAAATGAATTTGGAACCATGTACTGTAATTTGGAACCATGTGTCCATGAGTCCAGAAAAATGTAGTTTCATGTTTTTTTTAATATCTCTGAATAATACCTGATTCTGCTACTTCTGCAATGGGAACACCTTGCTCATGAGCCATGAATCCCAGCACAGAGAAGACAGCAAACCCAGCTACAATACTGGTACCACTGTTCAGCAAAGATAGCCACAGGCAGTCTCTGAAAAACATAACATAGCATGAACTTTTCAATTTTTAGAATGTGTTGAATATGACATGATTCTGCTTTAAATGGCAGTTGAACCCATTTGCAGACAGGCAATGGAAGACTTCCAGGTAAAAATAAGTAAGTTAGGTTAATTAAAAAAACAAAATGCTTATGGGGCCAAAAAACTTTCTGGTTGGAGTTTGCATGTTCTCTCCGTGCATGCGTGGGTTTTCTCCGGGTGCTCCGGTTTCCTCCCACAGTCCAAAAACATGTATGTTAGGCTGATTGGTAACTCTAAATTGACCCTGGGTGTGAGTGAGACAGGTTACTCTTGTAAATGAGTCCCGGTGGCTCAACGAGGCTAGCCTGTATAAATAAAGGTTGAATTGAATGAATGAAAAAACTTACTTTAGGGACTAAAGGACGAGAGGAACAAAGCCTGACAGCCTTGGCAACATAATACACTGACAAAGAAGGAACACAGAGACGCCAACTTTATACAGATACAGATGAGACAGAATGAGAAACACCTGGGGTGATTAGAACTGGAGACAGTTGGGTCACGAGCTGAACACAAGGAAGAAGACACAGGCAAGTGCATGAAAACCATTAAAGAAAAGACAGAACAAAACCCAGAAATCTCCACAGAAATGGCATCTGAAATCCCAAGGAAAAACTACGAACAACTTGAGTGGGAGGAGGGAGGAAACAGGACAGAGGGCACAAAGGGAAACACAAGTGACCAAAAAAAGAATATCTGGCATGTAACAACCTGGGTACCACAAATACAAAAGGAAAAAGAACAGTAACCCACAGAGTTAATGTGGACGGCCAAGCCCATCCAGAGCGGGACAGGAGTTAAGGTGGATGGCCCAGGGAACATCACAAAAGAACTATATGGGCTGGCATGCTCACCGCCTTTGAGTCCCCCTTCCCCACCCTTTGCGTAATGTCAGCGTCATTATGTGCTTGTGTATGAGATTTTTTCATTACCACATTTTTGACCTTCAGAGGTCAAAAATGGGTTAGGATTTTTTTGTCTCCAAACCCTATGTGTCATTTTTTCACCACTTTTGTCTGTCCAACAGATCTCACTTTTAAATGTCTTTGAGGCTCAATGTGACTTATCTGTTTAAATAAAGGTTGAATGAATGAAGAAAAAAAAAACAAGAGTTCAGGTAGACAACCTGGAAACCAACCCGAATGAGAAAAGAGTTCAGGCAGACAGCTTAGAGATCATCCAGAATGAGGCAAGGGTTCTTGTGGGTGGCCAGGAGACCAATACTTGGGCAGAAGTGGTATCCACCTGGAACCTCTCTGACTCAGGCTCTTGAGAGGTGAAGAGAGCACTGGGGAGGTTGCAGCCACAGGCAGAGAGGTTACTGGTGAGGCTGCAGACGCAGGCAGAGAGGCCACTGGGGAGGCCACAGCCTCAGGTGGAAAAGCCACTGTGAAGGCTGCGGCAACAGGTGGGGACACCACTGGGACAGCTGTGGCAGCATGAGGAAAGGCCACTAGAGAGGCTGCGGCTACAGGGGAAGAGACCATTGAAGTGGATGTGACTTCAGGTGAACCTGCAATGTGATCTGTAGCAGGCAAACTCACAATGAGAGCTGCAGGCAACAGCAAATTTGTAGAGGGGGCTGCAGCTGACAAGTCAAACAGAGAACTGCAGTTGGAGATGGGACCAGAAGAGCTACAGAAGGCAATGGGACCAGCAGATCTGTGGTTTGTGCTGGGACCAGCAAATCTGCGACTAGCACTGGGACCAGTGGATCTGTAGCTGGTGATGGGACCAGCAGATCTGCGGCTGACAATGAGACCAGCAGATCTGTAGCTGGCAATGGGATCAGCAGATCTGCAGCTGACAATGGGACCAACAGATCTGCGGCTGGCATTGGGACCAGCAGATCTGTAGCTGGTGATGGGACCAGCAGATCTGTAGCTGGTGATGGGACCAGCAGATCTGCGGTTGACAATGAGACCAGCAGATCTGTAGCTGGCGATGGGATCAGCAGATCTGCAGCTGACAATGGGACCAGCAGATCTGCGCCTGGAGTTGAGACCAGCAGATAGGTGGCTGGAGATGAGACCGACAGATTGGCAGCTGGAGAAGAGACTGGTCAGTCTGACACAAGCATGGGACCATACAGCGGCTTGGGACCCACAAGTGGCTTGGGACCACCAGAGGCTTAGGACCCACAGGAGGCATTGTAGCAGAAGATCAGACTGAAGTAGGCAGTGAGGCTGGCAGGACTGCAGCAGGAGGTGCAAAGCATATGTCATCATCTCTGAAACCTACAGAGAGGCACAGAGGAAGATGCTTGTTGTCCCCACACCCACATTGAGGACACTCACTGAGACACAGAAAAATGGGTCATTGTCCCCGGTGTCCACAGAGACACAGGAAAGTGAAAAATCATGGTTGAACCCCATGGTGTATTGATGGCACCCTCTTGTGGTCAGTTCCCATCCCTACACCTTCTGGTTTCCCCATCTATGTGTCCAGGTGTTTGTGATTTAGTTTAAATATTGTGTCTATATAAGTCAGCGTCCATGTGTTGTTCATTGTCGGGTCATCATCTCTGTTCTCCTGGTTTTGTCTCCTGGTTCCACAGTTCCTCTCGTCCTTAATTTTTTGTAAGTTGCTGCCGTGTCAACCTCTTTATTTTTGTATTATTAAAGTGTTTCATTTATTTTACTCCTTGTGGCTCAGAGTCCTGCCTGTACATTGGGTTCGTTCATGCCTTCTGAGTGATTCATGACAGTATGACCCGAACCACGAAGAGAACCCAGCAGGCAGAAGACCGTATTCACTCGGTGGCTGAAAGAGACGGCTCCAGCTCATGAGGAAGCGGCCGTCATCCGCGTGAGCGGGTTCCGGACCGAACCCATCTGGAGTCACCACAGCCCCGAGATAGAGATTCTTCCATCTCCGCTCTTGGTGGAGGAGGAGGAGAGGAGGAGGCTCAGAGGCGGCCGCACAGAGCCGGCTTCTTTTTACACTCTTCCACGAGTATGTTCGTTATGGTTTGCCGACGACAACGACTCAGAGCAAGAGGAGCACTGGGTCGGTCCAGTTCATGGTCCACGCCGCCGCCGGAGAGATCGACAAAGAAAGATAAGGACTGACATATCAGAGGTGCTCAGAGGGGCTCTGCGAAAGCTCAGGGGAGACTTTCGCAGAGTCGCAGCCCCCGCACGACTGTAGGACACACAGCTGAGGAGCCAAGGAGGCTCCCGCAGGGGAGGAGATCCCTGAGCCCCCGCTCTCCAGAGGAGCAGACAGATCACCATATGGCCACAGGGGGCTCAAGTGAAAAGATTGCTGATGACACTGCTACATTGTCTCAGCAGATTCAGAAACTGTTTCATGCAGCTACTCTTCAAGCAGACCTTGCCGACAAACTCAATATCTACTCTAGCATGGAGAACCTGCTGGAGTCTAGACCCAACCTGTTCCAAATTCCAACTTTCCTCCAGATACTTTCTGTGATACGGGTTATCATAACAGACCTCTCAGACTCCCTCTCTATTTGTGCATCCGCCGCTCCTTCAGCATCTCCAGAGGGCGCCGCTCCTTCAGCGTCTCCAGAGGGTGCCGCTCCGTCAACGTCCAGAGGACGCCACTCCTTCAGCGTCTCCAGAGGGCACAGCTCCTTCAGCGTCTCCAGAGGGTGCAGCTCCTTCAGTGTCTCCAGAGGGCGCCGTTCCTTCACCATCTCCAGAGGACGCTCCTCATGTCATATACTGTCCGGGAGTCTTCATATCAGCCGACAAAGACTCAGCCGATGAAGACTCTGCCTCAGCCCCAGAGGACTGCACGCCCGACGTCTCACCGCCTGAAGACTGCATGC
>JBBPBX010034672.1:21220-32493 GCA_038048925.1 Garcialebias charrua
CAAGTTGCTTCGCTGTATAAGTTGCAGGTCATGCAAATTTATGCAAAAAGGTGTGCCTTATACAGCAAATAAATTGGTAATCTGATTCCAGAAAATTTGAGTTTTTCATGCCTGCATGGCAGCAACAGATGATAAATGTTCATACTCGAAGTTCCTGAGGTGATCCTGGGAAACTGTTCTGCGTGTGTGTGCATGCGTGTGTTTGTTCTGCACCCCTGTGACTCTATCCATCCTAACAACAGCAAAGGACGCTTCATAGTTCGCAGAGTATGTAAGTTCAGACATCTTTTCTCTTTCCTTTTTATTAATGTTTTATTTCCTCCTTCATCTGCTTGTCTGCCTCAGCAGGAGTGCTGTGAACAGCTGATGCCACCAGGCGACTGGAAGGTAAGAGCTCGCCCATCCCTCTCTTCTCTGGTACCTGTTCTTATTAGTGTGTGTTTTGTGTTCTTGTCTGTGGCAGTTGGTCTTTTTTGTCACACAGAAAATCAGTGAAGCCTGTCTCAGTTTGAAGAGTGGTTTATTTTTCAAGGTTAAAAATAACATCTGTCTCAGTTTGAAGCTGCAGGCTCAACAATAACTCAAACAAGACTCGAGCGGTGCACAGAAAAAAAAATCCATATTCCTGTAGGGATATAAATTATATAAATTAATTGAGCTGTAAATTAAAATACAGAATGATCTATTTGTGTGTGTGTTGCTGTCATCATACAGCTCTGTGCTGCATCAAAAATGTTTTTGTAGTTTTATTAAAACGTGCTCTTTAGCAGCCTCTGACAGTTGCCAGATTTGCCAAGAGTCTGCATTCAGATACAGTACTTGAGTGTTTACACAGCTCCACATAAACTCTCCACGGCTCCCTGAGCTCCTGCACTCAGATTTCTGGGTAATAAGAAACAACTGGACCGCTGAAAAGTCAGGGCCCACACAACCCCAATAAATGAGTGAAAAATAAAACATATTGTTTATAGGATAAAAATGGTACCAGAAAAATCTTCTGATTTCAGATTCAAGATGCTGCACATTTTTTAACTCTGTGTGATAGAATAATATCAAACATCAAAGACAAACATTGACAAAAAAAGAAGAATAAAGTAACAACACCGGTTCATTCATTTTTATTATCAACAATTTAAACATTAAAGCAACAATTTGAGACCATGTAATAATCTCCAATTTGCTTTATGAGTTTAAATTGTAGGATTCTTAAGCAAGTACTTAAATCTGTTTAGTTCTGTATTTGCACTGGTTTTATACCAGTACATATAAACATTACACGGTACAGCCCGGTACTTACTGAATACGTACCTGGTACTTACCAGGAATGTACCAAGAACTTACATGACCTAATATTTAGCTATTTTTTATTGCTACCTTTGATATTGTTAACACTTTCTTAAAATTATATCTTGCAATGTAGTATGTAGTATATGTTTATCTACTATTGTTTGTTTTCATATTACTGCTGCAGGATTTTGGCTGTTCTAAGGGCTTCTTATCAATTTTATCCTCAGCTTGGACACATTTGACATCATTATGTTTATTATTATTATTATTTTTTTTTTGTTACATTACTAATTATTATTATTATCATCAGTTATTGCTGTGGCGTCACAGAACATGATTTCACAGTCAGTAAATCCTAAACAAAATGTTCATAACATTACAAAAAGTATAAAGAAGTGATGTTTTAGATGGTTATTTTGTTCAAAAGCAGCAAACAAAAAAAATGTTCCATATCAGCCCAGCAGCATGCTGTCCTTCTCAGATCTGAGCCAGAGGTGCAGCAGGTGTCAAACGTTCCCCAGGAGCAAAATATCCAACCCAAAATCTTGCTTGGAATGCATGCAGAGCGGAATTGGGGGTTATACAAAACTGTTTACACAAAATAATCTAATTAAAATAAAACAAATCCCGGACGAGCCCCCAAAAATGTAACCTTTCACCACCTGGCTTGTTATATCATGAGATTAACTATTCAACATAGGTCCCAAATAAATCCCAATTACCTTATGATGAAGATTTCCACCAGAATTGTTGATTGTCTCTTAAAAAACAAATAAAGAAAGAAAGAAAAATACCCAGCTCCCTGCAGCCTCTAACTCAGAGATGTCTCTCACCAGTATAAGGCAGCCAGACACTTCAGGTTTTATTTATTTACTAACGTTCATATCTCCACTGAGACCACAGGTTTACTTTTCCTCAGAATCCTACCCTTTTACTTCCTTCAAACACTGCCGACGTGGATGAACTTGACTCCACGGATTAAAACAACTTTGTTTCTTTTGAACTTTTATAAACCTTGACGCCATCAGTTGGATAAGCAGAGATTTACATGTTTAACGAGTATGCTGGATAATTTTAGTCACATGAGTGTGAACTGGCAGTCATGTGAGCATAAACACCTCAGTTTTCACACGTCGGCTCTCGGCTTCCAGCTAATAAAGTGCAGTCAGCTTTCTCTCAGCTGACTGTTGTGAGATCTACTTCTAAAGTGTCACTTGCTGAATTATAAAATGTCTTCTGAGGTGCTGGAAATGTTTTGATGTTTCCTCTCGACAAAAGAGATTCATGCTGGAAACAACACAGCTCTGCAATTAGGCAATCTTTTTCCAAAGCATTCCTCCGTCGTTGCAACATTTTTCTGTTTGTGAAGTTCAGATAAAACCAGTTTTTAAACCTTTAGAGCGATGACTTTAGTCACAAATTTAGTTTGAAAGCTCTGACATTGAAATTGTACTGGTCCAATAAATAAAATATTTTTTTTATTATTATTCCAATATAAATATTTTTTTTATTATTATTCCAAGGTTTTTCTTAGTGAGGATCTGCTATTTATAAATTGAGAGCAGGAGCTTTATTTCATTTGAAAAGGTAAAGTGAAAAATGCACAAGTGGCCAAAATTTGTGTTTTGACACCAAACATATTTTTTTATTTAGTCTATTTTATCTTTTCAGTTTTCTTCAGCACAGGTTGAAAAACTAGGAGATAAAGTTAGAGAGGCCAGATTGAGATGGTTTGAACATATCCAGAGGTGGGACAGTGGGTATATTGGTAGAAGGATGTTAGAAATGCAGCTGCCAGGAAAAAGACAAAGGAGATATGGATGCAGTTGGAAAGGACATGGAGGTAGTTGGAGTGAGGACAGAGGATGTAGAGGAGAGGGAGGAGGATGATTCACTGTGGCAACCCCTGAAAAGTGATTTGTCAAAAGAAGACGAAAAAGAGTTTTAAAGTTGTAGATGACATTTTGACGATTTAGAATATCTTCCTATGTATTTTATATGTTGGTGTTTGTTGTAAAATAGAATTATGACTGTTTAAAGATAACTTTAATCTTTCTGGATTTCAGTTGAAGGGCAGTTGAAACATCCCTTAACACATTTGTGCACTGAAGCTCTCTTGTTGTGCCACTCTATCATTTTACAGTGTCATTTGTTAAAGGTTGCTGTTTTGTGTGGAACCACTAAAAATAATTATATTTTGGGGAGTACGGTATTAGACTTTTGTCAATATGGGTAAAACCAGAGCTGGGTAAAACCATCTGCTGCCTGTGGGGGCAGTAGGTTATCACCAATCTACCTTAAACAAATTGTTTTATATCAGAAAATAACAAACGTGTTGTGATCTGTAAAGAATGACAGCTAATAATCTGTTGAAGAAAGTGAGTTGTTTAAGCTAAAACAAGCTAATTGTTTGCTTAAAGAAAAAGCAAGGTTGGTTAAAAGAAGGAAAAAGCCAGGTAAAAGCCAAAAGTATCCAAATGGTAACTTAAAGCTAATAGTAACAAAAGACTAACTCAAAACATGAGCAAGAAGATGAAGCTAAAAGTAGCAAAAAGCTAGCTAAAACCTAAATGTAACAACAGGCTAGTTAAAAGCTAAAACTAGAAAAATGGTAGTTAAACAATCAAAATGGCAAAATAGTAAAAGGTAAATGGACTGTACTTATATAGCGCTTTTCTATCTTATGAAGACACTCAAAGTGCTTTACACTACAATCTGTGTCCTCATTTACCCATTCATACAGCACTCTAATATACAAAGTATCTGTATAAAGAATAATCACTGCTGTATCATATTCATACACCAATGGGACACACATCGGAGGCAATGAGGGTTGAGTGTCTTGCCCAGGGACACTTCAATGTGATTGCGGGTGGAATCAAACCCCCAACTCTTGCATTGGAGGACACCTGCTCTAACCACTCAGCCACAGCTAACTAAAAGCCAACAGTATATAAAGTACTGTAATGTAATTGCTAAATTTTGAAGAATGGTAACTAAAAGCAAAATGCAGGAAAAGGCTAGTCAAAACCTAAAAGTAGCCACAAATTTGCTAAAATAATAAACCGAACAGAAAAGCAGCTAAAAACTAGAAATAGCAAAATGCTAGCTTAAAGATAAAAACAAATAAATAAGCAAACAAATATTTTGTTTTATTCTTTCGTCTGCTCACGTCTTCAGGGTTCACCACAGTGAACTAACTCACACGAAGACATGGCAATTGTTTTTACACCAGGTGCCATTCCTGATGCCACCATGGACAACCGAGCTACCACAGCCCTCTGTGTGGAGCAGAGAGCTGCCATCTAGGGCGCCCGGGGGTGCATATGGTGGGGGTTAAGGTCCTTGCTCAGGGGCCCAGACTGGGGCAAATGAGGGTGGAGGCAGGTGTGGGTGTTTCACCTTTTCCATCCACATTTTGATGTTGTCAGCCCATGGAGTCAAACTGGCAACCTTTTAATCACAGGACCACTTTCTCTAACCTCTGCGCCACTACTCCCCCAAGTAAATAAATTATTTTTGAGAGAAGAATGCTTTTAAAGTAATTCCAATTTTTTGTTGAAACCAGGTCTCTCTTGTAAATGAGTCCTCGAGGCTCAATGGGATTAACCTGCCTAAATAAAGGTTGAATGAAAGAAAAAAATGAGCTGAACCTATTTATACATGGAACATATTTGTAAATAAATGTACTTATTTTTGAAAAGTACCGCATAAAAGATACAAAAACAAAAGTCATACTACCCATCTCCTGTATGAGCTGACTGTTTTGCTGCAAGAAGAGCTAAAATAGCACCACGTATGCAGAGACACTTAGACTGGTAAAACTGTATGAAAAAATACAAACAACAATGTGAACTCTGATTCTGCGTTCCCCATTTCCAATAAAATGGAGTAAAATGACAACTGTGCCATAAAAAAAAAAAACAAGTCGGTACCTATAGCTGCCTATGGAGAAATATGAGCAGAGAATCCACCCCATGTTTCAGTCTCCCCTTCAGATTGTCTCTTGCACGTCGCTGCTCACTGCAGTCAGGTGCTCTCTGACTCAGATTGTGTGTTTACAGCCGACACAGAGATGCAGAATCAGCAGGGAGAGCGTTAATCTCCCATGTGGGGGAGGGAAATCAAAGAGCCAAAGAGAAGGGAAGGAGCTGAGCGAGCTGTCAGCAGGAAAAGGGGATAGCTGGGGTGAAAATACAGAAAGAGAAAGAAGGAGCGATGGAGGTGTAGCAGTAGGACAAAGAGCTTGTTGATGAATGTCACCACAGAAACAGGGAGCGGCTGCAGTCAGCAAACCATTGCAGATGTAGATGTGCATGCAGGCTTTATTTTTCTCCACCTATATGGTTAACTGGATGCTCATTTTGCTATAAGCATCACTCACCTGAAGTGTTGTTTGGTCATCTGTAGCTACCACCGTCTGTATCTTCTCATACTGCAGATAATCCCAAACACTAAACGCACATGGATCAAAATGGATTCAACACAATCCAGTTTGCTCCTGAACATGATGAATGTTCACAAAACTCAATCTGTTTTCAAAACGGCATCAGTTCAGAGCTGCTTTAGTAATGCGTCGTACACTCGTGACCATAGATCTGTTTACATTTGAGATAGGGTACACAATTTTGTTCCACCACATTTAGCTGTTTTTATATAAAAGACCGACTGGGTTTGCAAATTAGCCTGTGGCTAGAAAACCTTTGTACAAGACAACGGTTGCTTCGTTTTTAACATGTAACATTGTTTATTGGGCTGTCCTTGATCAAATAAACTTGAATGATGATGATACCACATGGGGTGCAAATGACAAATAAAGAAACTTGAATCCTGGAATACATATATACATACATACACATTATTCAACCATCCATCCATCCATCCATCCAGCCATCCATCCATCCATCCATCCATCCTTGGATGATTCCAAAGCTCTTCCATGTTGGACATTAAATACATCTCTAAAGAAGCATCCTTACCAGATGCCTGAACCACCGCAACTGGTTCCTCACTTTATATTTTTGATATTTTTGGATGTAGGAACTTGAGTACACAATTTCGCTCCCCCACACATGTGGTATGTGATGTGGCATGACATGTGGAACGACAATAAAGAACCTTGAACAATGTGGAGGATCTACTCTGATTTTCTCACGCATAACTGAACTTCTCACCCTATGTCTAAGGGAGTGTCCAGTCACCCGGCTGACAAAACTTGTATTGCTAGCCTGCAACTATGATCTTGTTGTTTCGATCACCACACAGAGTTTGTGACCGCATAGCCCAACTGGTAAACAGAGAGCTTCGCGCTGCAGCTCAGCTCCCTCTGCACCACAACGAATCAGCATAAAAATGTGTGTAAATTTACGGATATTGAGCTAAAGTCTGACGTGGTAATAGTTGAAAGTCATTAGTAAAGCATACTATGAGCCCTGCAAGATTTCACAACATTACATGAAGTCATGCACAACATCATTTACAAGGTTTAACCAAAATGGTGTTCAGCATAAATCAATTCACTTTAACTCTGAAAGGCTGAGGCCGACGTGCATTTCTTCAAAGGATGCTTGGCATTTACTTGTGATTTGTTTTTATACTAAAGCTTGATAATGAGCTGTACAATTATGTGCCCTTCCATTCTCTATGAAAATATTTGCTCTAAGCAAAAAAAAAAAAAACAGCTGCGTCTGTCCAAAGAGATGAACACAACAAGGTCGACGAAGAAAAGATGTAAACAACCTTCCATCAGAACTAGAGCAGTGGTGCTGATGAGAGCCGCTGAGGGAGTGACACGAGCGTTTACCAATGGCGGTGAGGGGAGGCACCCCTCCGAGCCAATCGTCTGCAGCGCCGCCCACTCTCATGCATCCAGCGCTTGTAAAACGTGAGCCAGGGTGAGGGATGGGTGAGGAGGAGGAGGGGCGACATAGCTCAGAATAAGAGTGCTGTTGGCAGCAGTGCGGTAAAGACAAAGACCGCAGCATCTCTGTGCAGACCTCCATCCCTCAGAGAGTTCTCACCAGGACCTAGTCCTTGAAAACAGGAGAGGTCTGGCATCTCCCTCCTCTTCCTCTTCGGCTGATAGTGAACGCACCGCAGCCATGCCTGAGTGCTGGGATGGGGTGAGTGCAGCATGTTGTCATCTACATCACCATGATGCTTTATGGGTTTGTTTTTGTTTACACCTTGCTGATTAAATATAAATGAATTTTTGTGATAACATAAGGTCATTTTCCACCGCTGCATCAGTGTGTAGTAATTGTGCCAGCTGATGATCCGGGTTTTTTTAATTTGCTCCACTGACACACATAAACACAAACACAGATGGTGCTCTGAAGACGATGGTGCAGAGTAACTTTGTCCGCTGACGTTTTTTATTTTTAAACTTAAATCCAAACATGTAAAGGATGTTTGTCTTTCCTGGTTCGGTTATGATGTATTGTTGAACACTAAAGTGAAGAGAAATCACTCCAAACATGCTTCTGCAGAAACCATAAATAATGCTTGGAGTTCACCTTCATAAAGATGCTATTGCAAGTATTTTTTATTTATTTTTTATTTGTTTATTTATTGTTGTATTTTCATCCAGAGCTCACAAAGAGCTATAAAAATGTCACTGAATCCCTGATGGGAGTCACCGCCTCCAGTTAGACTGTTGATGGAGGATAACGATGATGCTAAAGCTGAAATAATAACAAGATAATCTGTGTGGATTAACTGGTAACTGTTGGCTGCATGACTGTCTGTTCCTGGAGGGGATTATAGAAAATTCTGGTGGGTTGCAGGATCCATAACTGCTGTGTGTTTCTGGGCTGTGGGAGATTTAAATAGCCGCATGCTTGTTGTGTTCTGGGCAGCTGTTGAACGATGCAGCAGATTGACAGCAGGGTTTTTCAGTCAGCTGTTTTGAACGGGGTGTTAAAACTTGACAATGTGTTTGTGTTCACTTTAGGAGGATATAAACCGGGGAGTTGGCAGCATCAGAAGTGAATCAGTTGTTATCATCTCTGCTGTGTGTGTATTTGTATGTTGCGCATTTCCACCACAGCACTTGTCTCTTACCTCCATTTTGAGTTTGGCTTGCTGTGACCAGCACGTGTTGACAAAATGTGGGTCAACACATGAGGCGTTTGAATGCACCTTTTTCTGCAGATGGAGTTAGTTTACACATCTCTAGCTTTTTATTTGTAACAAACACAACAAAAGCATGCCAATAAGATCAGCATTTAACTTTTTTTTAAATTACTTTGAATATATGCAGGAAGTAGAAGCTATAAGGACAGGAACAGGAGAAACAGATAAAGAAGATGGATGGATGCATTAATGTGTAATGAAAAAAAAAAGCTTGTTTTCATCCAACAAAAAGGGATGCATACATTTATTTTCTAACACATGCCATATCTGATTTTGTTTCTGTGATTAAACCTTTAGCTGTTTGTTCATAAAATCTTTCTTAACCCACGTTAAACGGCCCGAACATCTCGTCTACAACTATAATTTTGTTTTTGAGATTAAAGTTTTTCTACAGCTCACTTGAAACATCATGTTATATTATTTATTATCCTCCTCAGAAACTGAAACAATGTATTTTAGTTTGGGTATATTAATTTGTTATCCCAATTTAGCTTTTTTTATTTAGTAAAATGAAAAATGTTCTATAAAGTGGGACATCAGGTTAAACCCGGAGGAACACAGACTTTAGAAAATAAAGTTGTGGCTATGTTTATTCTTACCTTTACAACTCCACTTTCATCATTTGTGTGTGTTTTTTTTTAATTATTATTCTGAAAGTGTACTAACAGATTTATTATGTGGATAAAATATGCATCAGCATCCTCTGAGACTATTTGGTTGCACCTTTGAAACCATTTGTTAAGAATTAACTTCAAAATGTGACATTTTCTAAAGCAATCTACGCCTCGTTATTGTTTCTATCTCCAACTGAGACCCTGGAACTCCATCCACCGTTAATGAGAAACACTGTGTGAAGTGACTCCTTGTATCACCAGAGCCCGTTGAGTAAGAAGCAGCTGAAATGACGAGGTGTCATATTCTCAATCCAAACATTTGAGATAGATCAGAGAGGCTGGCTGTTCCGAGGAGTCATGTGTCTGTTGTGCGAACCAGCAGGTGAGCTTGTGTTTTTATCTGTTTCACAGGAACATGATGTCGAGACCCCTTACGGTATGCTGCATGTGGTGGTCCGAGGGGCGCCCAAAGGAAACAAACCTGCCATCATCACCTACCACGATGTGGGGCTGAACCGTGAGTATCCATTGCAAAAAAAATAATCCCCCCAAAACAAAACAAAAAGAGATGTTGACAGATGTTTCGGTTTCTGCACCTTTCTAAGGCGATAACTGACTTCTTTGTCACACTAGTACCGGTAGTCTGTTTTTCTCTCTTAACAAATACAGTACAAAGAAGATTTAAGGAAGTCTTAAACAGAAATAAACAAATCAAAAGAGAAGTTTTATTGGAACATTTTATTTTAAATGCATGCAAATTGAATTGTGTTTTCAGTCAAATATGTTACATGATCTTTAAATTTGAACCCATCATAGGAGATGAAGCTTTGCTTTTTTATTTGATTATCACATGTCACTGGAGGTAAAATTTGGAGTGGTGATAGCTGACAGTAGAGTTGCATTCAGGCTCAAGAAAAGCATACCCAACCTGGCCTCAGACCATAGCCATCATTTCCGAACCCACCCAACCCGAGGAATTAACCATAATCAGAGTTCCAACCTCAACAAGTTTTGACTGCTTATGATTATTGACGGTTGGCAGAAGCGTGTGGCTGAATAAAAGAGCAGAAGATCGAAGCTGAGGGGGTGTTTGTCCTTTCATGGCAGTCAAAGCGCATTAAAACCATGTTTCTGCTTGCATTCTGCATTATTCAGACATGGACCCTGCTCTGACATGTTTGCTTTGGGATTGCACCTGTTTGGGTCGTCGGCCGTGCGTGTCCGCTGCGCAACAGCTGACTGAACGTCCATTTGGGCGATGGATCGCTTCCTGGCTGTATATTCCCACCTGAAGCTTAACTGAACCTTATTTTATCTCTTTCAAGGCCGGTCATCTCGGCTGGTGATAGTATGGCAAACTATACTAACATAATACAGACTGAGGAAGTCTTTCGGACAAAAGACGAAACGTTTCTACTTTTTTTTTTGAATGTCCAGAGGACCAGACTTAACTTTTTTAGATTTTTCTACCTGGATTATTGAGATGTATCAGGATATGGCAAACCATGTTGCCATATAATTGGATTGCCAGCAGTGTGTGTCCGCTGACGCAATCAAAAGCCCGACACCGACCGGGCCTGCCCATCCAGCCCATTATTATGGACCGGTCCAAATTCGTGTCGGGCCAAGCCGGGCTTGGGGCCTGGGTTGTAAATGACAACTCTAGCTGAGAATTATTCACAACAGATACTTTAACTGCACAACACTTTTGCTTAGCTTACACAAAGAGGGCTATAACTTAGCATGAAAGGCAGCAGAAACGCTTTCTTTAATTGACCTTACTAAATTCCCTTTATGTGTAAAAACCTGGAGTGTTATGTGACTTAACATGAAGGAAGTTATAAGTTCATTTTAGTGAAAAGAGCAGAAAAGCCTGCCTTCTGTTGATTAAAGAGCCTAAGCTGTTAATTAGCTCAAGTTGTTGATTTCAGGCCAGTGGAATAAAGGCACTAAAATGTATTACAATCCAACATGTGGGACAAAAATACAGTAGTCACTTTAAACCCAGTAAAGAGGGTCAGAATTAATCTTGTGTAGTTTAGTTTAGCAACAAATGAGGCGGCAGAAAAACAGGATTACACACACGTCAGTTTGAGCTGAAAAACAGTGAAGTTCATTGAGTGACGTACCAACCTGGGTATTTACTTAATCTGGCACAGTAGAAGTTTGTGTGTCTTTAATGAGAGAATAAATGAGCTTTTTTGCAACCCACAGACTACCTGTGCAGGGGTATGACTG
>JBBPBX010034673.1:12964-32491 GCA_038048925.1 Garcialebias charrua
TCATGTTTTTAAATGAAATGAATAAAAATTTCAACAAAAAAGCATTTAGACTTTGGTGAAGGGATATATTCAAGAGGTTTTGGGGGAAATAGCTATCCACGGCCAGGTTATGCCAACTCGACAAGTGCATGTGTAAATCAATCTGAACCTCAATTAATGTCTGAGTACACTTGTATATAAATGCCCTTTTGTGTTTCCTGAGTGAAAAGGCTTTTAAAATACTCCCCGTATTTTCGAATTGAAAGACACACAAAGCCTCGCTCTGACATAATTAACACAAGCTGAAGTCATCATTTACCGTCTAATTTAATCAATCTATTTGCGTTTGATGATGTGAAGCACCAGTAAAAGTTTTTCTCCACATCACGTTCTTCCGTTCATATCCAACTAATGGCTGTAGATTCAAATTAGGGGAGTTAAAGGGTTATAATTACAGGAAACAACACAATAACAAGCATCTTGAAATGTTACCAGAGAAATCTTATGACAGGTTAAAAAAAGCTTTCACGACTAAAGATAATTTAGAGAAACACAAAAAGACGATTGCACTCATGAGGCTCTTATTGTACAGCTGTTTCATTCTGATTACAAACAACAACTGGATTAGTGACAATACTTCCAGGACACCAAACGCTTTTCGGTTTAGACGAGTCTGCATCGTCTCTTGGCTGCTTTTCTGGAGCTTGGTTTCACGAAGTGTTGTGCACAATGGCGTTTAATGTGCAGCTTCATACATTTATGTATACATGTGCAATGGAATCCAAATCATTCTTTCCTTGCTGCACTGTGATTAATATCACATTCCTTTATATTCGCACCTTTTCAATAAGCTTTTTAAAAACAACTGCATGCCTATCAAGCCACGTACAACTAGTGAATCGTACTAAAACAAAAACTATGGAAAATAGAAATTTATAAATCCTTTTACAAAGCAGCAATACTTTGGTTTCGAGTCCCTTGTAAAGTATTTCAGATTAATCAAACTTGTCCCTTTCCCCATTGATGCACTTTGTCCCATTCACCCTCTTGACATTAACATGATTTTAAGGTTGACCCAAGTTATCAGACTGAGGAAGAGAGTGCAGGCGTACAAACAAAGGGTACCATATTTTCTGGCCTATAAGTCACAGTTTTTTTTAAACTAATTTTCATGTCCTGCGACTTATGGGGCGAAGCGACATATTTATGGATTTTTTTCCCCATATTTTTAGACCGATTTATGGATTTTTTCCCCCATATTTTTAGACCGATTTTTGGCTGAGATATGACTGTTTCCATTCATTCGGACTGAAAAAAATAGAGCAGTACCACTTTCGGCCGCTAGGGTCCACCGACCGTTCCCATGAACGTAGCTCATGAACCACATGACAGATTTTGATAAAACTTACAGAAAGTGATCACTGGGGGGACATTTACAACCTGATAGCTGTAGGAGATGTTTGAGCAAAAAGTCATTTTATTTATAATTTATTTTCACAGCTCGCGCTACCGTTTGGAAGACGTCAAAGCGAAACAATTTAGCACTAGGATGACTGAATTTTCAAGATCCTGAGGACAAACCCCCTCCTTCTCCTGAGCCATTATTGGACCATTAACTGCCTTTTGTTATAAATATGTGTGCACTCAACTCAGACACCCCCACCACACCAGACTGCACAGACTGCATTCCAATGTTTCCACCAGGTAAGTAAGACTCTGCTTGCACTTCCCCCCTTAGTCAGAAGAGAGGCCCTGACCTGAATTCACACATAACAGACCCTGAATTTATCTCACAGTTGAGCATTTTGGGACATCCACTGAACGGAAAGCTTTGTCTGCTCCAGAACAATTTTATGCATAAAATTGTCTTATTCTGCTGTGTTGATTATCCTGTAACCCTGATGGTCTGTCAAATAAATTATTTTGCTTACAAGTACTGTCTCTCTCCTTGTCCTTGGCACATGTATATACGGTGCATGCCGGTACATGCAGGTGGCCCATTGCTATGTTCTACAACATGCTTGACCTATTGTTGTCCGTCACCTGACGGACCGACACAGGTCACATGACATGAGGTCAACTGACAAAACGACACAGGTCACACGACATGAAGTCAAATGACGGACCGACACTGGTCACACAACATGAGGTCAACTGACGGACCAACACAGGTCACACGGCATGAGGTCAACTGACGTACTGACACAGGTCACATGACCTGAGGTCAAGTGACGGACCAACATAGGTCACACGACATGAAGTCAACTGACGGACCGACACAGGTCACACGGCATGAGGTCAACTGACGTACTGACACAGGTCACATGACCTGAGGTCAACTGACGGACCGACACAGGTCACATGACCCGAGGTCAACTGACGGACCGACACAGGTCACATGACCTGAGGTCAACTGACGGACCGACATAGGTCACACGACATGAAGTCAACTGATGGACCGACACAGGTCACATGACCTGAGGTCAACTGACGGACCGACACAGGTCACATGACCCGAGGTCAACTGACGGACCGACACAGGTCACATGACCCGAGGTCAACTGACGGACCGACACAGGTCACATGACCCGAGGTCAACTGACGGACCGACACAGGTCACATGACCTGAGGTCAACTGACGGACCGACATAGGTCACACGACATGAAGTCAACTGATGGACCGACACAGGTCACATGACCTGAGGTCAACTGACGGACCGACACAGGTCACATGACCCGAGGTCAACTGACGGACCGACACAGGTCACATGACCTGAGGTCAACTGACGGACCGACACAGGTCACATGACCTGAGGTCAACTGATGGACCGACACAGGTCACATGACCTGAGGTCAACTGATGGACTGACACAGGTCACATGACCCGAGGTCAACTGACGGACCGACACAGGTCACATGACCCGAGGTCAACTGACGGACCGACACAGGTCACATGACCCGAGGTCAACTGACGGACCGACACAGGTCACATGACCTGAGGTCAACTGACGGACCAACATAGGTCACACGACATGAAGTCAACTGATGGACCGACACAGGTCACATGACCTGAGGTCAACTGACGGACCGACACAGGTCACATGACCCGAGGTCAACTGACGGACCGACATAGGTCACACGACATGGTCAACTGATGGACCGACACAGGTCACATGACCTGAGGTCAACTGACGGACCGACACAGGTCACATGACCCGAGGTCAACTGACGGACCGACACAGGTCACATGACCTGAGGTCAACTGACGGACCGACACAGGTCACATGACCTGAGGTCAACTGACGGACCGACACAGGTCACATGACCCGAGGTCAACTGACGGACCGACACAGGTCACATGACCTGAGGTCAACTGATGGACCGACACAGGTCACATGACCTGAGGTCAACTGACGGACCGACATAGGTCACATGACCTGAGGTCAACTGACGGACCGACACAGGTCACATGACCTGAGGTCAACTGACGGACCGACATAGGTCACACGACATGAAGTCAACTGATGGACCGACACAGGTCACACGACATGAGGTCAACTGACGGACCGACATAGGTCACATGACATGAGGTCAACTGACGGACCGACACAGGTCACATGACCTGAGGTCAACTGACACACTGGTATAATGGACCAGATTGCACATTTATATACGGTGCGGCCCATTGCCGTGTTCTACAACATGCTTGACCTGGCAGCGATAAATGCTTATGTGTTATACTGTACAAGGCCTGCATTGGGTCCAAGGATTTTGGACTGAGGGATAGGGGGTAGGGAGTGTAGGTGTACAATTAATGGGTCTTTAGTAGGGTCATTAGCATTTGAATTGACATTATATAGCCCACTGAAAGGGACCGGGGGATTTAGAAGCCAAGTTCACTTGCGCAAAAAAGCGCAGCCTTAGTCAAAGTAGTGTTAAATCCAGCAGATTTGAACATTACATGAATTTATTAAGGAACGGTTAAGCTCAGAAACACTTTTGCTATAATGCCAGCAAACAAATACAGGTGGTCCCCGACTTACAACGTAATCGACATACGAGGTTCCGTACTTATGAGCGGACTAACGAACAGTAAAGTTGTACAGAAAATACAGCACTGGTATGTGTTTTTAGATGAAAGTGTGTTAGCTAACCATTTGTAAACAAGTTTCTGAGCATGTTTATGAACCAGTATGTACGTTTGTGTTAAAAACGGGTGTTCGGCGCAGCGCTAGCATGCATTTTCTGACTTACGACCAAAAATCCGGACTTACGAGCGACACGTGTTTCGGGTTCCGACGTACAAGTTTTCGTCTTACTTACTCATAGGAACGGAACTTGCCCGTAAGTCGGGGACCACCTGTATATATTTTTAAGTGTTTATCTTGTTAAATTTGAAAGAAAATGTTGCGGTCCCACCCGCGCAGGTGCACGTAGCGAAACTACTTTTTAAAATCCAGCTGATTTGACCGTTACGTGAATTTTTTAAGGAATGGTTAAGCTCAGAAACACTTTTACTATAATGTCAGCTAACAAATATATATTTTTAAGTGTTTATCTTGCTAAATTTGAAAGAAATGAAGCATATCCGCTTGCTGCGCGTGCACATGGCAAAACTACTTTTTAAAATCCAGCTGATTTGACCATTACTTGAATTCATTAAGGAATGGTTAAGGACCGTGTAAAGTGAATTTCAATATTTTCTTCAATAAACATTATAAATGTCATAATTGTAATCTTGTAAATGAGTAAAAAGTCTCAAAATTGTAGCTCAATTAATTTTGGAGTTATAGAGCAAACTGTGTATAAACATATTTCTATTTCAGGATTTTTTAGGCGTGTTTTAAATGTGACCGCGTTTCGTCACGCGGTCCTCATTAGTATAGCCCCACCCCCTGCAGCTCCAGCCGTATAAATTCGCCTCGGTGGAGCCGTTCACTCGCGAATCGCAGATAGCATCAGATAGCAATAGCATAGATATTTTGTTCATTGTTAGCTAGCTAATCAATTATGCCTCGTTCGTGCATCTTCCCTGGATGTCGCAATGGTCAGGGCACCCGTACAAATCATAACATGTTTTTATATCACGTGGTTTTATACCAAGTATCTGTAATGCCTGGATAGGTCAATGGATAAAGCGCTTGCCTTCCGTCCCAAACCCCACGGGTTCAAATCCCGCATGGTACAACTCTTTTTTTTTAATTTTTTTTTATTCATTCCAGATTAAAAACACACAAGAAAACTATTTACAAAAACAGCGTAACTCTTGGAAAAAGTAGCTGCTGTTACAGACAGAACTCAGATAAAAACAGAGCAGGTTTACTGGATCTCTGCTGTCTGCCTCTCCACACAGTCAGCTCAGGGGCAGGACACGAGCGCAGCTGCGCTGAAACCACGCCCACGCACTGACACGCCCCCAGCGTTCCAGGGCAAGGCAAAATCATGTTTTTTCATGATTTTTGAGACTTAATTTTATAAGGTAAACAATGTTTTTAATCAGTCAGATTTAAATGGGTGATTAATAACACATATTTATGCCATGTGACAAACTAAAAACACACATTTAATTTCACTTTACACGGTCTTTAAGCTCAGAAACACTTTTGCTATAATTTTCAGCAAACAAATAATTGTTTTTACCGTGTTAATCTTGTTAAAGTCCTTCCATGCATGCTCCTGTGGCCGAAGTTTGCAGCAGGGCAAAACATTGGTCCACATTTCAGGTTGTCAACGGTGATGCGTGTAGGATATTTAGGGGGTCAGTATTAAACTGACACCCTTTACCTTTAATTACTTATTCAGATTGAATAGTATTTTACGGATTCTTTTCTTTTTCAGTTTACGCAATATTTATGGATGTTTCCAATTTATTGGACATATTGGACAAAAGCGACTTATGGGGCGGAGCGACTTAAAGGCCGGAAAATACGGAAAGTGCTTTTTATTTACAACGGTTTGTGATGTTCAAGACTGGAAGGGATAAATGGACCAGTTAGTTTGTGATTCTTCAGGTTAGATGAATAATGTATCTTCTTTTTTTTGTTTGTGTTTGTAGATGGAGCCGGCGAGGAGGAAGAGACAAGGTCCTAGGTTTCACTTTAGGGTAGATGATCCAGAGGAGTTGAGTTTTGTTGGAGAAAGGAGAAGGTTGATGTTGTTCGGTAGTTGCTGATCCAGATTGACGTTTGGACAGTTGAAAGGACAAGATGATGTGAGGGCGACGTCATTAGGAACGAGGAGGTCTTGGAAGATCCCAGTCCATGAAACATTAGACGTCGAATGGATCTGAAGATCATGTCTACATTGAATCCGTTGGTCAAGACTAATTCTGGACGTCTAACCATGACCTCACTTGTACGTCAAAGTAGAATGCAATGTTTGAACGTCAGACCTGGAAGTCATAAAGACATCCAAGACAGGTGCAGGTGTACCTTAAGTGAGTATAATCATAAAAGAGTAACTGTGCACAGTTACTCTTTTATGATTGTGAATTTGCACGGCTTCGTTCATGCGTTCATTTCCCTCTGAGCTACTTGTTCTGTTAATCCAGTAAAGAGGATAAAGGAAAGATTTAAAGAGCGATGATTTATTTGTAAACCTTGGTCCAACTGTTTCTAGTGGAGGACCAGTTGATGTTGCACAGTGGATGGTCAAATATACTGTTTCCCAGATGGGGTTGCGGTAGAGCAGCCAACTCCAAACCTGAAGGTCTCAGGATCGATCCCCAGTCATTGGAACATTCACCTGGGGGTGGATGGGTTCACTCCTCTATGGGAACATATAATGACAACACACAGCACTTGATATTATTATTATTATCTGAAGTGACTAGAATAAGTTAGATATTGTTGTAGAAAAGACGTCTATATTGACGTCCGTGGGCGTCTGTAAAAGACGTCGTCTGGCGTCACACTCTGCACCTGTGAGGGACCAAAATTAGACAGGCAAGATGACTTAAAGACACAGTTTAGAGTCTAAACTGTGTCTTTAAGTCATTATTTAGACATCTCTTGCACTGCGAGAGGGAACGGGATATGGAAGTCACTGGAGAAGATATAAAAATGCTAGGAACAAGTTTACCAGTGGTCCATTATTTACCATAAGATATCGTAATGTCCCAGCATAGGAAGAACGTCTGGCAGGAGCTTATGTACTCAGCAAAGCAGTCTTCCAAATCAGGTGCAGCTGTGGAAAAAGTGAGCGTAGCTGGAAAGCTAGGAATCCCACAGACGTTAATGACTCGGAGTAGCGCCACAGCTCCAGCCAGTTGGGGCAGTTCAGGCATAATAATAATAATAATAATAATCATTTTATTTAAAAGCGCCTTTCATGACACCCAAGGACACTTAACAAACCAGCACAGTGAATACAGAGCAAACATTATCAGCGACAAATTGAAATATAAAATACATAAAGGATATAAAATGGAAGATAAAAATACATTTAGTAAATCTAAAAAAGCTAAGTCTGGTCCTCTGGACATTCAAAAAACAAAACAAAACAAAGCAAAAAAAAAACTGTAGAAACGTTTCGTCTTTCGTCCGAAAGACTTCCTCAGTCTGAGAAGCTGTGTTCAGCTCAGTCTTATAAATAGCACCCTCCCACAGTGGATCAACCAGTTGGCTGATGACAGCCGAAACCAGCTGCTCACATGATCAAGGAGGACCATCAGCCTGACGATGGATCGTTAACACCCTGATGGTTGAATGTCCAGAGGACCAGACTTAGCTTTTTTAGATTTTTCTACCTGGATTATTGAGCATGCATCAGGGTACATTTAGTAAAGTTAATGATAAGCTAGTCTAAAGAGATGTGTTTTCAGGGCAGTCTTGAACAGAGAAAGGGAGGTGGTGTTTCGAAGGTCTGGCGGTAGAGCGTTCCAGAGGTGAGGGGCAGAGCAGGTGAAGGCCCTGCTCCCCATGGTGGAGAGGCGGGCAGAGGGTACATGGAGATGTAGCGAAGAGGAGGATCTGAGAGAGCGTGATGGGATGGAGATTTGTAGGAGGTCAGATAGATAAGGAGGGGCAAGGTTGTGGATAGATTTGAACGTGAGGAGTAGAATTTTGAAGATGATGCGTGATTTAACCGGGAGCCAGTGGAGCTGCTGCAGGACAGGAGTGATGTGGTTATAGTAGGAGGTTTGAGTGATGACACGGGCAGCTGAGTTCTGGACCATCTGTAACTTGTGGAGAGATTTGTTGGGGAGGCCGTAGAGAAGGGAGTTGCAGTAATCAATACGGGAAGTCACAAGACTGTGCACCAGGATGGCTGTGGAGCGGGGTGTGAGAGAAGGACGGAGACGGTTAATATTACGGAGGTGGAAATAGGCAGACCGAGTAATATTGTTGATGTGTGAAGTGAAGGAAAGAGTGGTGTCGAGGATGACACCGAGGCTCTTGACCTGAGGGGAGGGGGATAGCAGAGAGTTGTTAAGGGGGACGAGAAGATGTTCTGATTTTGAAATAGAGTTTTTGGTACCGACGAGAATGACTTCTGTTTTGTTGCTGTTTAGTTGAAGGAAATTGTTAGAAAACCAGTGATTTAGCTCAATGAGACAGTCGGTGAGGATGGAGGGCGGGTGGGTGGAGTTAGGTTTTGATGACAAGTAGAGCTGCGTGTCATCAGCATAGCAGTGGAAATGGATGCCGTGTTTGCGGAAGATGTGGCCTAGAGGAAGGAGGTAAATGATGAAGAGGAGGGGTCCGAGGACAGAGCCTTGGGGGACACCCGTGGAGACAGGGGAAGACTGGGAACGGAAGGATTTAAGCTGAATGAATTGAGTGCGGTCAGAGAGATAGGAGGTGAACCAGTCTAACGGGGTACCTGAGATGCCAATGGAGGTTAGTCTGTTGAGGAGGATAGAATGACAGATGGTGTCGAAGGCAGAACTTAGATCAAGAAGAATGAGGATGGACAGAAGACCAGAGTCAGCAGCAAGAAGGAGGTCGTTAGTAATTTTTACCAGGCATCTGGTAAGGATGCACCCAGAATGCTTACGGGTATGTCCAACTTGTAGAAAACTCCTGGGAAGACCCATGGCACACTGGAGGCACTAGATCAGCTGGCCTTGGAAAAGTTTTAGAGTCCTTCAAAAAGAAGAGGTGGTCATGAAAAACGATGTTTGGGCCTCCCAGTTCAAGTTGTTGCACTCAAGACCTGACTCCAATACAAGAAGATGATTGATGAACGGGTAAAAGACTGTACCACATCCCGTGTTTTAGCAAATATTTTGCTAACACTGCAAACAGACACAGATACAATCATAAAATATGTTCTAAAAGCAAAACTTATGTCCTATGCATTCAAGTTTTTAGTAATAAACAGTACTGGGTCTGCATGGAAGCAATGAACGGTGTCTATTTTCAGCCTAGTTTTTCCACACACTGTCTCGGTCCAACATACACTTAGCTGTGTTAAAATGGAAAACGACCCTTAACGGCATTGATTAAGAAACAAAACAATATAAAGAGCATAGCGAGTGGACTTCATTTCTTTCAATTTAATTTCATTTGACCTTTATTTAACCAGGCATAAACACTGAGAACACATTCTTATTCACAGAGCTGGCAAACAGTACAGTTGGGAAAAAACAATAAAATGTAAAAGTTAATAACAAACAAGGAAATCACAAATTACATTAACAACAGTTTATTGTCAAAGTTAGCAAACAGCCTTACATGAAAATGCTTTGAAACAATTTTTAAAACTAGAAATGGAGAAAAGTGAGGTCAGTCCCAAAGTTTTTTGAAGCAGATTCCAGTCACGTGGAGCAACAAAGACAAAGTGAGACTCTGTCTATAGAGTTGTTTACCACAAATACTGAGATGATCAGGCGTTATACTTCAAAATAAAACATAGTGTCATCGACATAGAAATGAGTGGATGCCTCACTAGCAACATTCGAGATGTCATTTATACAGGTCCTTCTAAAAAAATTAGCATATTGTGATAAAGGTCAGTATTTTCCATGATGTAATGATAAAAATGAAACTTTCATATATTTTAGATTCATTGCACACCAACTGAAATATTTCAGGTCTTTTATTGTTTTAATACTGATTATTTTGGCATACAGCTCATGAAAACCCGAAATTCCTGTTTAAAAAAAATAGCATTAGCAAACTTTCATTTTTATCATTACATTATGGAAAAGACTGACCTTTATCACAATATGCTAATTTTTTTAGAAGGACCTGTAAATATGGAGGAAAAAGAGTTTGGACCAATAATGGAGCCTTGGGGTACACCTGACATAACCGGATGAAAACGGAAGTATGAGAGTTGTGTACCGGTAGTTGAAGATGTCTAATTTCAGTTATGGAGCTTTCTCAGTTTAAACTTGTAGAGTTTGTAGCTTAAGTGGCATGAGATGCTCTGTTGCTTCGTACCTCTTCCACTACGGAATAGTAGCATTTATTTTGGAGATTTGATACATCCTGGATCACTGAGGATGGACCAGCAAACTGTGTACATGCTATGGGCTTGTATATGATTCCAACTTATTGTGCTACATGTGCTTCTGCTGGTATTTTCTCTACCGTACTCTGTTGGTGACCATTCCCTCACATAAATTTAGTGACGGACCGGTCCACTGCTCATACGATTGTATCGTCCAAAATGCCAGAGATTACAACAATGATGCAACAGTTGTAAAAGTGTTTAGCATGACTGCCTTAGAGGAGCTGACTGAGGAGAGGGTGGGACCCGGAGGCCATCTTAAAACGTACGGCATACGAGGATTGGCATTACAGTGGGTATGGAGTTACTTAGAAAATACGAAACAATTTGTACAGTTGGATGATGTGAGATCAGATCACTATACTATTACATGTGGAGTTCCTCAGGGATCGGTACTTGGTCCAAAATTGTTCATTTTGTATGTAAACGATTTGGTTAAAGTGTCTGGAGTCACTAAATGTGTTCTTTTCGCTGATGACACAACTTTTTTTTTTGTTCTGGGAAAAATATTGAACAACTACTGGATTAATTGATGAAGGAGTTTGTTAAAATCCAAAACTGGTTTAAAGTTAACAAATTATCATTAAATTTGGGAAAAAACAAACAATATGATATTTACCCTGATGCATGCTCAATAATCCAGGTAGAAAAATCCCAAAAAGCTAAGTCTGGTCCTCTGGACATTCAAAAAACAAAACAAAACAAAGCAAAAAAAAACTGTAGAAACGTTTCGTCTTTCGTCCGAAAGACTTCCTCAGTCTGAGGTGCTGTATTCAGCTCAGTCTTATAAATAGCACCCTCCCACAGTGGATCAACCAGTTGGCTGATGACAGCTGAAACCAGCTGCTCACATGATCAAGGAGGACCATCAGCCTGACGATGGATCGTTAACACCCTGATGGTTGTTTGCTATTCACAGAGGGCTGAGTGATACTAGCAATAACAGCATTGTAAGAGGGGGACAGTTGAACCCGGAGGCCTCCACCTCTGTTTAATGATGGACGGTTTCTTTTCACAAAGATGGCCTCCTTTACTCCTCTCTCAAACCATCGTTCCTCTCTATCAAGGATGTGAACATCTTCATCCCTGAAAGAGTGACCTCTGACCTGGAGATGAGTGTAGACCGCAGAGTCCTGACCTGATGATGTTGATCTTCTGTGCTGGGCCATCCTTTTGGCCAGTGGCTGTTTAGTTTCCCCGATATAAGACTGATCACCCTCCTGACACTGAACAACATACACAATATTACTCTGTTTGTGCCGGGGGACTGGATCTTTGGGATGAACCAGTCTTTGATGTATTTTGGGGTTTAAAAGATGCAAAAAAACGCCTAAAAAAACATACCCAAATTAAATTAGAAGCTGTTCTTGAACCCTTTGGAGTACAAGCAAAAGCTTGGTGTCTTTGTAAAGATAACACTTTGAGTTTTTTTGTTTCAGCAGTCAAATTTGTTGTATCTGTTATTATTTTGTATTTATTTAGGTGAGAACACACAGAAATCAAGCATTTTTTTTGCCTCGCCTGAAAATGTTTATATTTGTCAAGCACCTGCAGACTGACACAAGAAGATATGGACTGGGAATTGATTTGAGCCTAAAGAGCGAAGTCTTTACTATGACAGGTTCAAATTTGAAGTCAATAGCATAAAAATTGAGAATTTTGTGCCTGTTTTTTTTTATGTGCACGTTCAGGCGGACCTCAAAGCTATCCAAACTGTGCCAAATGTGTAACACCAACTTCAAAAGTGTGTAACTTCTGAATACTTCAACATACAGACTTCAGTGAGGGCTCTATTGAAAGCTTACATCAAGGGGAACCCTGTTCCATTCCTAGATTTACTCTCAAACTGATTGAAATAACTGTAAAAGATGAAAAACAGAGTAAAATGTTCTTTTTGTTAGTGTGCATAAAAAAGGCTCCTCAAAAAGTACTTTTTGTAAACAAATATTCATATATTGTAAAAAATAAACAATAAAAAACACACTCACTACAAACTATTTACATTTTGGCCTCCTCTCCTACCTCCTCTCCTGCTGTTCTCTCACATCTCCACAGCTTCGTCTCCATAGCTAGAAGTATCATCACAGAAATACATGTCAGGGCGCTTGTAAGTCAGGGACTACCTGTATAGAAATAAACGGGACGGGACGGACGAAAACTCTTACTTCTTTATTCTATAACAGCAGTATAAAATAGCAGAAAAGCAATCGTAGAAATCAGTATATAAAAGTTCTCCATTTGACGTACAAAGGCGCACGTGTTGCGCACGATCTGCGATTCTCTTACGCAGTGAAATTTAAACCTCCCTGTAAAACCCACCCCCTCATGCCACACGTCTCCACGACGGGATTTTCATTGGCTACACGTCTGTCGCGTCAGAATCAGCGTCTGATTTGATTGGCCAAAGCCCCACGTCGGAAAGTAGGCATTGGGTGATTTTTTTCGTCGTCACTGTCGGTGGATTTGATCGGCTCTAACGACTGAAAAGTTTCACTCGGTTGGTCAAAATTGGTGTCAATCAAAAGCAGAGACCTTATAAAAGAGTTCTAAGACGCCCAGATTTACAAATCTTCCGTATTTGGGAAATGACGAAGCTGTTTATGCAAATTTAAGTCACGCGGGCCCGCCCGCGCTTGTTAATTAATATGTTAATGAACAAACAATTCCATATTTTCTGTTAAATTCCTCCAAACTTAGAATTTCACCATTTCCATCTAGTAATTGAGTCGTTGACCAGATTTGTTTATTCCACCAATCTTTTATAAATATAGATTTTCTACTCCATAGAATGGCTCTGTTGTTCCATAGTGGGACATTATGAGGGCTGAAATTGTGTTTGAACATCAACTTCCACTGTAACAAAACCTGTTTATGGAAAGCAGAGAGCTGTAGGGGTGTTTGTTTGTTTGTTTGTTTGTTTGTTTGTTTGTTTGTTTCAAAAAAGCACATTTTGTGGCAAGACAAAAAACCACAGCTGCCATCTTAGTGTGAAGTCATATTGTACCGTCCCTCAGTCTCCTGCGAGGAACTGTCAGCTCAGCTTTTCCGTGCTTCGTAACAACGTTTCATTAGTAAAAAAACAAGCCTCGCTTGCATTTGCAACGCATGGTTAAACACTTGCTCGGCATTCAAAGCAGGAAGGGGAAATCTCATTCTGTAAATTGTTTAGGCATTCATATTTGTAGCTCCTAGTTATGTGCAGCATAACAAATTTCTCTGAAGTGCATTTGTTTGTCTCTCAAGAAGATGAGATTGTGCAGCATTCCAGTAAAAAAATTACAAATTCAAATGTCACACTTTGCAAGTTGTACTGTAATTATGAAATCCTACTTAGGCTCTATAAAAAATGGTCTCATGCATAATGAATATGTTCATGTTTCACACTAAACTGAAACAAACAAGGAGGGAGTTGCTCTAAAGGACTAAAAATGCACGAGTTTTGCATTATTCCATAAGATTGTATAATGAATAAAACATCTACTAAATGGTTATACATATAATAATAATAATAATAATGAATTCAATTTATAACGCACCTTTCATTAATGAAAATCTCAAAGTGCTACAAGGAGCAACAGAATTAAATTACAATAAAACAAATAATAAAACAATTAAAATCAATAACAATATCAGCTAAGATCAAAAGTAGAATCATGAGGAGGTAGAGTATGCTTGGTCGAAAAGAAAGGTCTTCAAGTCGCTCTTAAAGTCAACCACAGACTGTGGGGCTCTTAGACATTCAGGAAGAGAGTTCCACAGGCGGGGGGCAGCCACACTGAAAGCCCGGTCTCCCATGGTCCTTAATTTGGTTCTCGGAATGTGAAGGAGATTGCTGTTCTGTGACCGCAGCGAACGGGTGGATGAGTATGGAATGAGAATATCCTTCAGATAATCTGGTGAAGTTCCGTGTAAGCATTGATGTGTAATGAGAGCAGTTTTGTACTGAATTCTGTAGGCGACAGGAAGCCAATGAAGGTTATGGAGAATGGGCGTAATATGTTCAAATTTACGAACTCTCAACAAGATCCTTGCTGCACTGTTTTGAATATATTGAAGTTTCTGAAGGTTTTTGCCAGGGATTCCAATAAACAGGGAGTTGCAGTAGTCGAGCCTGGAGGAGACAAAAGCATGGACGAGCTTCTCAGCATCGGAAAAAGTTAGGGATGGGCGAAGTCTGGAGATGTTTCGAAGATGGAAGAAGCAAGTTTTAAACAGATGCTTAATGTGATTTTCAAATGTAAGATTGGAGTCCATTTTTATTCCAAGATTAGTAACAGAGGTGGAGAGGGGGATGTCTTGTCCAGAAAAGGAAAGTCTTGTTATAGGAGATGTTTGTACCTGGTGAGGGGTGCCAATCAGTATGGCCTCAGTCTTGGAGCAGTTTAATTGAAGAAAGTTCTGATTCATCCATGCCCTAATTGCCTCCAGGCAGGCAGAGAGGGCAGTGAGTGAAGATGGAGATGACAAGGTGGAAGATGAGGATGCTCCAGTCCTGATGTAAAGCTGTGTATCGTCGGCATAACAGTGAAAAGAAATGTTGAACTGATTAATAATTTGACCTAAAGGCAGCATGTAAAGGGAAAACAGCAGGGGCCCCAGAACCGACCCCTGAGGGACACCACCATATGGTTCCTATGGAGCTGCAGGGTCATCCTACCAGGCACATGCCCCGTTATTAAAACCTTCAAAAACGACTGTGTGCACTTCACATGCACATTCCAGCATTAACATGTTTGACAAAGGGTTTGAATTCCAAAGCTGAAGACTTCTGGTGAGTGGGGATGTGCTCGGACGCTTCAGTAATTACAGTCTCTGATGTTCTCACTGTGATCCCCCGAGATACATCCTGACTGGGAGGTGCCATTTAACCAGCAAATGGTCGCGTAATTTAATAAACAAACATGCAAAAAACACTACCGTATTTCCGGCCTATAAGTCGCATTAGTCCAATGATGTCCAGTAAAGTGGAAAAATCCATAAACGTGTCGCACCTCCGTATACGTCAAGAATCCGTGTATCATTCGTTCTTTCTATTTTTAATTGCCAATCAAAAATCAAATAATGAAAAAGTGACTGGTTATTTTGTTTTTCGTTTTATTTTTTTAAACCAAAAACGAAAAATGGCCTCGTTTTTCATATTTCGTTTTTATGCTAAGATCAAAAACACGAAATGGAAAATCGGTATCCGTGTATGGTTCCTTCTTTGGTTTTTTCCATTTCAAAACAAAAACGGAATAACCAAACAAGCTTTGGTTATTCCGTTTTTTTTTCGTTTTAAAACGAAATTACAAAAAAACGGTTTTTAAACGGTTTTTCCGTTTTTAAAACGAAATTAGAAAAACGGCAATTGCAAAAATAAAAAAAGATGTACGTTTTGGTTTTTGCGTGAACCAAAACAAGCTTTTATTTTGTTATTCAACACGAGAGCTTATGGCGGAACCGGAAATGAATACTGAACTCCCGGCACATTAGTTCTTCAGTTACCAAAACGGTTTTTCTGTTTTTCCGTTTTTAAAACCTAAATCTAAAAAATACAAAATTGAAATAATAGAAAATCAACAGCGTTTGATTTTTGCTTTGCGATCTAAATAAAAATAAAATACGCTTGTGTTTTAATTTGTAGCGATACCGGAAATGACGTACCAGAAGTCGCCAAAGAATAAATTTTACAGCGGAGAAAGACGGCATAAAAACAAACCATTCCTAAATAATAGGCAATGGCTGCACTTGAACCGTTTTCTGAATTGATTATCGAACTTTTTGAGAAAGTAAAATCACACTCTGAAATCTGTAATGTTTTGCGTCGCCGTGGAGACGGTTCCGCCATAAGCTCTCGTGTTGATTAACAAAATAAAAGCTTGTTTTGGTCTATGCAAAAACCAAAACATACACCTTTTTTATTTTTGCAATTGCCGTTTTTCTAATTTTGTTTTATGGTCAATTCAGCTGGATTTAAAAAGTAGTTTCGCTACGTGCACCAGCACCAGTGGGACCGCAGCATTTTTTATTTATTTAGCAAGATAAACACTTAAAAAAATACTGTATATTTGTTAGCTGACATTAGCAAAAGTGTTTCTGAGCTTAACGTTCCTTAATAAATCCTGTCAAATCAGCTGGATTTAAATTGTTTCGCTTTGACATCTTCCAATTGGTCGCAAAAATAAATTGTAAAAATATTGAATTTTCGCTCAAACATCTCCTACAGCTAATACGTTGTAAATATCCATCCAGTGATCACTTTCTGTAAGTTTCATCAAAATCTGTTGTGTGGTTCTTGAGATATTTTGCTAACAAACACTAGTTCAGACCTCCAGAGAGCAGGAGGCCGGGCTGCGACAGAGTGAGTCCGAACAGAGGAGGCTTTTTTCGGACACGTGAGCTGGGAACGGTCGGTGGACCCTAGCGGCCGAAAGTGGTACTGCTCCATTTTTTCGTCAGAATGAATGGAAACTGTCATATCTGAGCCAAAAATGGGTCTAAAAATATGGGGGAAAATCCATAAATATGTCGCTTTGCCCCATAAGTCGCAGGACATGAAAATTGTTTTTTTTTTAAAGTGACTTATAGGCCGGAAAATATGGTAATTTTAAGAGGTTCTATGAAAACATGTTCATTTTTTAAATTGAAAGCTTACCAATCCTTAAAGGAACGCACATCGCCTACCGCCTTTCATGCCAGAGTTTAAAATTAACCTGTGAAGTTATAAAGTTGTAGCTGTGTTGGTCAAACCTTGTACACAAGTAGTGCACCAGTTGCTGAGTTGGGCATATTCTCATATTATGAGGTCTTTCCAGAGAAGTTAGCATCAGAGAATGGTTGGATTATAGTCATTTTTATGTTTGCTGATGTTGATGAGGTTGACTCCAAATGTTACTAAAGATCCAAGTATTTCTTCACCAAAGCCCTTTGGATGAAGGACGAAACATCTCAGCCAATAAAGAAATCATGATCTGACTTAACATTGTCGGATTTGTACCTGGATTGTTGCGCATGAACTTTGATGTTTCTTCATGAAAGTTTGGGTAAAAAATTTCTCTGTGGATCACGAGATATTTTGCTAACATACAATGCTGACTCTTAATAAGTCTTAACCAAGTATCGGTATGTCTACATCCCCATGTAAAGAACCTGTAGTTTGTCTTGTGAATGACTTTCAGCTACTACCACTCCAAACTTTAGCTCAATATACCGTATCTAAAAATGACTGAGGTATCGCCATTTTTGAGTTGGATAAGGTGCAGCCATCATCGTGAATGGAGTCCACTCCACAAGTTATTCAGTAGTGCAGTATATCTAAAAATAACTTCCTGGAAGGTTCTGAAATCTGTCCACTGGCTTATGAGCTATTTTGCTAAAGCTACGGAATAAAAAAAACACAATGAAAATGTTAGCATTGTGTTCTTAATATGCCTCAAAAATCAACTTTCAACATTATACCAAAGTCCTATGAGAACATTTACTTTGAACATTTTCATAAATGTCCACATAGGTCATGAAGTCCTATGTGGACATATGGACATTCAACTAAATGTTCAAGTAAATGTCCACAAATGAATTAATGTCCTATGTGGACATTTACTTCATTGTTTCTAGCAATGAAAATATTTCTTAATTTAGATTTGACCTCACTGTTAAGTATAGAATTGCAAGCATATAAAAAATACAGGTAGTCCTCGACTCATGACGATTCGACTTTACGAACGCGCTCCCATTGAAAAGCATTGTTTGAGTTACGCCGTTTATGCGCCTTTACAGCAGAAAATACGGCACCGAAACGAAATTTAGGGGAGCTGGAAACGAAACTTAGGGGAGCTTGAAACTTACAGGAGGGAAGGGGGGGGAGCTGGAAACGAAACTTAGGGGAGCTTGAAACTTACAGGAGGGGGTTTCCACTGACACGCTCAGTGGAAAGTTACAGAGCAGGCGGACCTCTGGACCACACATGGAAATACAGGAGGAGCGGAGGACAGCGGAGCAATGTGCTAACATGCTAGCAATGAGCTAACATGCTAACAGACGTTGCTGTAAACGCTTTGGACCTCGTGAAGCAAGCTGCAGAGCCCGGAGGTGCACGAGCTAACATGCTAACAGACGGAGGAAGTAATGACCAGCTCCCAGTAAGAAATTAACTCTTTTTTTCCTTCATTATGGCTCCTAAATGTACGTGGTTTTTGATAATTATGTGGAGTAATGTGTTAGGATAGGCTAAGTGCTTGGTAAAAATGCAGTACTGTACGTATGAGGTGCTTGGATGTATGAGGTGCCCTTTGGACGTATTTTTGACTTACGGCGATTTTCGTGTTACAAACGGGCGTAAGAACGGAACTCGTTCGTAAGTCGGGGACTACCTGTACAGTGTTGTCAGTGACTTTATCTTGACGCTGTGTAAAACAACATGGCTAAATGTCGTCCTTGGCGTGTTTGTTCGTTTCTCTTACGGGATGTTTGGTAGTGGAAAGCATCACAACATGTTTTCCCCGGCAGTTTGCTCAGTGCATCTGATCAAAAAGATAAACGCCTCATGAATAGGGTCATCAAATAGTAGCTTTCTATGCGAGGCAAAATATTACAACCCAATGAGCCCCATGGTGTTTGGTACATTTTGCAGATGAATGAATTCATGCAGCAATTGTTCATGAGTTGAACGCACATGAAAAGTCAGAATAATATTCAAGTGAGTGTCTTCAACCAAACCGCACGCACAAAGGAGAGTTATTTTCCTCCAGCTGAGCTCTAATATAAGAAAATTTTTAATTATCTGTCCATATCCCTGAGCTCCCCCATCTTCTCTTGCAAGTATCCAAGAAAATGTTCCGTCTGTTTTGACTCTTCTTTGCATTTCAATCAGCGCATTACTGAACGGGTTTAGTCACTTGAACATCGCTGAGATCAGATTCAACGTGTCATTCGGGGACACTGAAAGTTATTCCGTCTTTTGTCACATCCCATTAGGACTCCGGTGATTAATCTTTGCTTGTATTTCATCCCAGAATGTGAATTATACATTGACAGTGGAGGTGGTACGGATGGGGACTTTTTTTTCTCTGTCAAGAAATGGGAATTGGTACGGAACACTTTTGTGCTATAGTT